>JAKGSA010001015.1:86932-104053 GCA_033558755.1 Philaethria dido | reverse complement strand
TTACATTTTTATGTGTTTACTCGGTGTTTCCTCAATTCGGCGGAAAGTGGGGAACGGAATTGTTGAAAGATAATGGAGTGTCTTAACACTAGGTTCTCTGGTTCCCACTGCCTGCCCTGCTATATGCGGGTTACAGCGTGAAGCTAAAAAAAATGTGTTTACTGATACAAAAGATCTCAATTGATTTATTATCAAGAGTCAGCGTGAAGCAGTTTTCATCATTATTATTTATCATCTCGATATTATATAGATCAGAGGCTATTGTGGCGCAGTGGCACAGCGTCTAACGGTAAACGCGATTGGTTGTGGGTTCGACTCCCACTCGGGGGAATGATCAATATAATTAAATTATTTTAATTTCCTCACTCTTGCAAAATTGGGCACGTCTCGAAGTAGAGCGGAAACCGGCGAACGGAGTGTCATGATACTAGGTTCACTCTGACTCTACAGTGACGAGGGGTGATTATTTGAGTTAGGCAAGCCGGTAAATTAAGGGAAGCCGAAGTATATTTGGGGAAGCCGGTATTTTTTTGGGAAGCCGATATATAGTGGAAAGTGGTATAGGATGCCAAAGTATATAGTAATTTCACTATCGAATTTTGGCGATGACTTTTTTTTTTAGGTCTTTACGATGTCAGAGCTTGTTTTTTTGCACTTTTATGCCCAATATATTCCTGGTCGCTATTTTTTTAGGTCTAATACCTTGTTTGACTTTGTTTTTTGGAGCTCCACATTTTACTTGCGAGCTGTTTTTTATAGACAAGCCGGTGGGAATCGAGTTCTATGGACGCCTTGCCACTGCTACCCTGCTATGTGGGATGGAGCGTAAAATAGATTTCTTTTTTTATTTTTTTTTTAACTTCACGCTGTAACCCACATATAGCAGGGTAGACAGAGGGAAGCTAGTGTTAAGACACTCCGTTCTCTTACAACAATTCCGTTTCCCACTTTCCACCGAATTGAGGAATAGAATAATAGATTTTATTATCTCGATTAACAGTTACGTTAACGTCTTTTTTACTGAGAATTATACGTACATACACTATATTAACAGTTGGCTTATTTAAACTGTATATTGCTCTTAATACACTATTAATGTAACAAAGCATTACTCGTGGGATAACTCGTATGAAGTAACGTTTATAGGTCGACGCTGCGAGAGGGACATTTCATTAAATATTTCGTTATAATAGGAAATATTGGATATTTGTGTGTAAAAATATTATAATATCTGCATTTTTTAAATACTTTTTTGTGTTAAAAAAAAATATAGCAAGGTTTGAACTTCTGTCCAAAGCCTCAGTTTGAAGATAACTGCGCTACGATAGCCTCAAGCAGTCACGAACGGTTATGGGTTGAATTCCTACTAGGGGGAAAGATTATATTCAAATGTAATATTTTTTATGGTCAATAAAGAATTTATTATTATTATTTATTTTCATTTCACCGATTTGGTTAGACAGGCGACTGGGTGTCGCCTACCTTGTAGGCTGAGCTCGGCTCGAAAGAACCAAAGGCTCCCACAACGAACGAAGTACGCTAGCCGAGGTCTCAGGTGACACACAGTCACCTGCGCGCCCTTGCGACTTCGTAGAATCTCTCTTTCCTTTTCAAAGGTGGTCAAAGCCAAGGTCAGAGCGCGTGACGCTCTAGAGGCCAACAGGGCCAACAGAATACTACACATTAGATAAAAAAAAATCAATTCGGTCACTCAACACGTAATCACTTGATATCAGGTGAGAAGTGGAGTATAGAGTGCCTTGACACTAGGTCGTCTTGACCTATCCTGTTACGCGGAAAGCGGATAATCGCCTTTTAGATACATTCCAAAGTAGTCAAATTATAATCGATTAAACCATACGTTCTTATCAGATAACATCGATTTTTTTATACATTTGTAACAATTTTTGTAGTTAGCATTATGACAAGTAAAAAAGAAATTAAAATCAAACATCAATATTATGACATTGCAATTAAGATTTTTTTAAGGCATTCATGGTTTTCTTTTTCTTTACTCGGAAAAAAAACTGAATCTGTTCTCGACGCAACTTTTGAGTGATATTATAGAACCCGCGAAAAGCAAGCTAAAATTACATAAAAAATAAACTACTAGTCTGACGTTATTCTAATTAAATTTATACTCACTTATGTACCATATGTAATATGTACCATATGTATCATAGTATATTTACAAATTACAGACAGGTA
Source organism: Philaethria dido (assembly GCA_033558755.1). Classification (NCBI taxonomy): domain Eukaryota; kingdom Metazoa; phylum Arthropoda; class Insecta; order Lepidoptera; family Nymphalidae; genus Philaethria; species Philaethria dido. Next base: position 101,845 of record JAKGSA010001015.1, on the reverse strand, counting down.
AAGCCAAGGACGGCCGCTAATTTCAAATAAAACAATGCTAAACTAGATAACTGATGTAATCACAGTCAATTTACATTATGACCACACTTCCGCCCTTTATCACCATGTTACCTCATGTCTCATTAGTGATTATATTTTTTATAGACTATAAAAAAAATTACGCTATTCATACATTATGTTACGAATATTGTTATGAAAATTCTTTATTCGTTAACAGCTGTCTTCTCTGTGTTTAAAGAATTGTGTGTTTTGGCTTTAAATATAACTTAAGTTCTGTAACGAGCTGTCTGATACCCGAACTACGATATGCTTTCTTGGGAGCAAAAACAGAGAACTAAGTTTTATGTTGTATTTTTTCACTCTCCGCTAATTTAGAGAGAGTTTCTGATACAATATTTTACCCTACCTCTAAGAAGAAACTCTTTAAATTTCTTAGATTCACCATGCAGGAGACGAAGATATTACGCTATGATCTCAAGTGCAGGCTTAAAGGGCCCCTTTAAACTTTGAGTTCGCCTTCACTGTCCGAGCTCTTCTCTCTACCTAGTAAATTAAAAAAAAATCTATTATAAATATATCTTTTTTATAATACAAGATAGCTGAAGAAACGCGAACACAATAAGAGTAATCATTCCCCCGAGGGCGATTCGATGTTAACGTTTAAACTGCACCACGATGCCGTAGAAAATACTTTTTATAACAAATACATTACAAATCTATATATATAAAAATGAATGTTTGTCTGTACGCCCTTTATAGAATCGTGAACCATGCATTTGATCATATGATGATCTTTAGCAAAGTTGTTATGCATGAACCCACGAAGGTTTCTGAGGATACGTGCAATTTTCGACAGATTGCGCCACACATTTTTATCAAAATTAACAAAATCATTAAAATTACTCAATTTTTTTTTAACTTTACACTGTATCCCACATATAGCAGGGTAGACAGAGGGAACCTGAGAGTCTAGTTTTAAGACACTCCGTTCTTTTACAACAATTACGTTCCCCACTTTCCGCCAAATTGAGGCATTGCGTGTTGGTGGGGGAACTCAACGCCGCGCTTTACCTTGTTAACCTTGCTAACCTAACCAAACCCAGGAAATGAAAATACTAACATTTCCTGGAGTGGGAATTGAACCCACAACCTGTCGTGTTTACAGTCGCACGCTTGTGCCTCTTCGCCACGACAGGCGTTTATTACTCAAAATAATTTGAATATTTGTATATATATATGTCTTTCCTTCAAATTTATTTTTGGTGGAGTAGCAACGCGCAGGGTACAGCTAGTATATGGATAAAACACTTAAAGAGGCCATCGTAGTGCAGTGGTACAGGGTCTGATTGCAAACGCGAACGGTCTTGGGTTCGTTTCGTTCTTTGGGATTTTTATCATTGCACTCTGGAAAGAGAAAACGCGGCGTTGAGTTCCGCCACTTAATATGCAATATCTGGAAATCGGGCTGAAAGTGGCGAACGGAGTGTCCTTGACACCAGACTCTCTGAAGCTCTATATACTTGTCGTTATATTATGGAAAAATTATAGAAATATTTATAAATTGTATTATTCTGATGTTTAATATATATAGTAAAGTTTCATCTAAATTCGTTTAGTTATTTTTATGTGAAAGAGTAAAAACATCCTTAAAAAATTTCATATTTATAATATAAGTAGAGTTTGTTTCTAAAGATATTTTCTTTTCCAGGTACCACAGCATACGACACTGTAAGGCCACTCGCGTATCAGGACGCTAAGATATTTATGCTCTGCTTCAACATTGCAGAACCTGAGACTTTAAGCAATGCTGCTGCTAAGGTAAAAATATAACCAGATACTTATTTTAGAATTGTAATTCATTCATTGGGGACACGAGGACCTTTTGCTGAATGTTACATTTTGACTTGATGTAATGAGAAAGCGACACTAAGTAAAGACACATAGACACACCTACGACATTTCGTATTGTATATTTTCAGTTAAATTTTTTTCAAACAACCTAAGTATTCTGAATTGGGGAATACATTATATTAATACATACATAACTTCACGCTATATCCTGCATATAGCAGGGTAGTCAGAGGGAACCTAGTGTTAAGTCACTCCGTTCCCCACTTTCCGCCTAACCCAGGAAATGAAAAATTCAATTTCCTGGAGTGGGAATCGAACCCACAACCTGTCGCGTTTAGAGTCGCACGCTTGTCCCTCTGCGCCACAATATTAGTAAAACAAATATTACATACACCATTGTATATTTTTTTGGATATAACGATTTACACATTGCTGAGACAATGCGTATTATTCATTAAAAAAATACAAATTAAATAAAACAAATAAATAATTATACTTATATTTAAATAATAGTATGTAGGTCACAATAATACGTACGTCAGTAATAGCGGCTATTAACATGGACGATGTAAACTTAAATAGCCTGGGAATTGCACAATGGTACTGTATCGAATACATTTATGACCCTACATTGTTCTGCCCACCTTGCATAAGCCTTCACCTAAAAGAATATATTGGCATGACTCATTCTACCATTAATATGCATAATACATAAAATCACGCGGTATTAAGATTCTTTTAACCGACTTCAAAAAATGAGGTTCTCAATCACTCCAGGAAATATCAATCATTTCATTTCCTGAGTTTGGTTACAAGGCAAAGTGTGGCGTTGAGTTCCGCCACTCAGCACGCAATGTCTCAATTCGGCGGTAAATGGGGAACAGAATTGTTGCAAGAGAACGGAGTGTCTTAACACTAGGTTCTCAGGTTCCCTATGCCTACTCTGCTATATGCGGGATACAGCGTGAAGCTAAAGAAATTTAACAAATATGAGACGTGTCAAGGGATGGAAGAATTTCGATTAATTATTGAAGGAATTGTAATAAATTTTTATGTCTTTAAAGTTATTATATTTTTTTATTATTATTAACAAATATAATGTAATAAAATAGAAAGATGAAACAAAAATAATTGGCTTACTTTCTTTGAGATAGAGAGACAGACAAATAAACAAGCGAACGGCTTACAACTATAGCAAAAAGTGTCATTACAACATTTTGTCTTAAGTTTTACCGTCTTTCTCCCTTTCGCAACGCGCGATAAGGAAATTCGTTCCTAATAATAAATAAATAAAAAAGAAAAAGAAATTAACCCTATATTCTCTTTGCTCTAAAAAAACTGTGATGCTTTTGTCACAAGATTCTAGAACAACAGCAAGATCTAGGTAATAGCATGTCGCTGAAAGGCAATCAATATCAAGTTGCCTCTTCACCGAGAGGTTTCCGTCCGTGCACTTGTGTTTCCGCCACAGACCGGAAATTTGTTTCTCGGCAACACAAAACAATTTATTTTTATCATCCGGTAGAGGGAATATAGTTTATATTGAAAATGGCCTTTTAGTTTGAGAGAAAGGAATATATTATATGCCTATATGCCGACGTACATGTATATATTTTATTTCTTACAGTCTTACAGAAAAATTCTAGAAAAATTGTTTTGGCCATCGTAGCACAGTGTCTGACGTATATAAATGCGAATAGTTCGATAGGTATAGGTTCAATTACCATTCAATGAAATGGGAATGTTATTTGTTAAATTATTTTCATTAAGACGAAGTGCGGCGTTGAGTTCCCCCAGTCATAACTCAATGTGCAAATTTCGGAGGATAAGTGAAGAACGAAGTGTTTTGACACTACTTTCTTTCTGACTATTCTGGTATGAGGAAAAAACGTGAAATATTTTAAACTAATTCCTTTTTAAACTAATTTTAATCTTAAATATTACTAATAATATGCAAATACCATTTTTGCTTGCAACGAAAAGATAACCTTGATCTCAGGTTATCGTTTACAAATTTATTATATTATGTTTATTTTACATATTTATTATATCTTCCTTTCACATAAAAATGTAATTGATACAAATAACTCAAATAGTACTTTTTTTGTCATACCCGTCATTGTCACAAAAATATTTATATTTTTTGTTGTGGTAAGGCAAAGAACGACGTTTTCTCTACTTAATGCGAAAAATAGAGAACGGAGTGTTGCTACATATTTTTTTTTCTAATTATATGCGGGAAAAACCGTCCTGTCGTGGCTCAGAGGCACAAGCGTGCGACTGTAAACACGACAGCTGATGGGTTCGATTCTCACTCCAGGAAATGAACATTTTAAATAATATTTAGTATTTTCATTTCCTGGGTCTAGTAACAAGGCAAAACCCGGCGTTGAGTTCCGCCACTCAGCACGCAATGCCTCAAATCTGGCGAAAAGTAGGGAACGGAAAGAGACCGGAGTGTCTTAATACTAGGTTCTCAGGTTCCCTCTGCCAACCCTGTTATATGTCAGATACAGCGTGAAGCTAAATAAATAAATAGCGTCTAGCTAAAAAAAATACAGGAAAAATCAAGCCAATGGCAAGTCACATTCAGTAGATAGTCAAGCTAAACGATAACTAAGGGAGTAATGCAGCTATTACGCTTTTTATTGGAAAAGATTTAAGGAAGATAGCTTCAGAAGAAGTGCAATGAAAACTTTGAACTGCACATAAAAGTTTTAAATGCGATGTAATAAATATATTTTGAATTGAATTTTAATGTTTATGAGATTTTTAAGTGTCTGTTTGTCTTCTGATTTTAGATACTCTTCTTTTATCTACTTTATGTAGTTTTGATGATAAAATCGAAGTATTTTTCCGTTCTATATATGTAGTACTGTATAAGTACTGGAATAAATAGTTTATATATTTGTCTTGCTTGCTTAAAAAATAGGTTCTGTGACCTTAATACAAGTAAATAAAAAATATTATGAACTTCAAAGTTATCATTATATGAAATTCATTCTTTCTAATTTTATATATATTCTTCATTTTTTTTTAACTTCACGCTGTATCCCGCATATAGCAGGGTAGGTAGAGGGAACCAGAGAACCTAGTGTTAAGACACTCCGTTCTCTTGCAACATTTCTGTTCCCCACTTTTCGCCGAATTTGAGGCATTGCATGTTGAGTGGCGGAACTCAACGCCGCGCTTTGCCTTGTTAAACCCAAGAAATGAAAATACTAAATTTTACATTTCCTGGAGTGGGAATCGAACCCACAACCTGTTGCTTTTACAGTCGCACGCTTGTGCCTCTGCGCCACAACAGACGTTACTATTCTTCATGGTTTTGAAATTGTTCTTTCTGATAGACCATCACAAAACCTTTTCAAAAATTATCGGGTGATAATAAATATAGGAATATTTTTAATTTTTTGGACATATTTTAGACTTAAGCAATAGATATTCATTGTTCAGTGCACACATTCAAAAAACAGAGAGGAAGGAAGATAGTAATGATGTATTGGATATATTTAAATTCCCCTTATAATGAAAATTAAAATATGCTGTTAACATAAGATATATATATTTTTATCTGATTTGTGATTAATCAATTTATACACTGAATGGCACATATATGAATTAGTAAGCATAAAAATTAAATACGGCAGTTTCAAAAAGAACAGTTTATGATTACAACAAACAACGTCAAACTGATTTTAATGCAATTTGAAAATAATGTAATGTTTTAAGGTGTGTTTAATGAAAAACACTTTTATAATAAAAAAAATATTGCCGAAACCCGGGATCGAACCAGGGACCTTTAGATCTTCAGTCTAACGCTCTCCCAACTGAGCTATTTCGGCTGTGTTAATATTATCAGATTTAGGGTACTATAAGAAAGTAATACAGTATTTGTATTTATGTATTTTTTTTAAGAAGTGTATCTATATATAAATACGTGAACTTTAGATCCCTTTTTACGAAAATTATGCGGACGGAGGAGCATGAAACTTGGCACACTTATAATTTATTTAGGGAAAGAGTGCAGAATGCTAGCATTTTTTTTAAAATAATGCCTGAAAAGTATAATAAATTAATAAAATAAATGTTACACACACCACCATGGTTTGACATCCATGTTAATATAAAATGACATATACATATAATGCTAAAGACAACGCGTTGTTAACGCGTCAACGGCGATACAAGTTCGCATAAAACACAACGTGTATGTCACTTGATACAAAAGTGTACGTCAAGTATATGGTAGTGTATGTAATATTTCTTTAAACAAAAAATCTTCTTCTCATGTATTATTATGAAAGATATTGGTTTTCTGCACTTTTTGTAGTTGACTTACTATATTTGTGTTTTTATATTCCTCTTTACTCTCAATTTTAGAAACAAAAGGATTTGAGTCTTTTTTTAGCTTCACGCTGTATCCCGTATATAATAGGGTATATTATTTAATGTTTTCATTATTGATATTTAGAACTTTTTTTTTTTTCAACTTCACGCTGTATCCCGCGTGTAGCGCGGTAGGCAGAGGGAACCAGAGAACCTAGTGTTAAGACACTCTATTCTCTTTCAACAATTCCGTTTTTAGAAATATATAATTAAATACCACATATTTATTTTCCAGTGGTACAGAGAGGTGCGCACTCATGGAGGGTCCGCGCCTGTTCTACTGTGCGGTTGCAAAGCAGACCTCCGACACGATAAGGAAACGCTAACCATGCTGTCTAAGCTAAGAACACATCCAGTCACCAGCGAAGAGGTTTGTTTGTTATAATTGCTGCAAAAATGATATGATTTATTCCGGTTTTTTTATTAACGCCTGTCGTGGCGCAGAGGCACAAGCGTGCGACTGTAAACGCGACAGGTTATGGGTTCGATTCCCACTCCGGGAAATGGAATATTTCATTTTCTGGGTTTGGTAACAAGGCAAAGCGTGGCGTTGAGTTCCGCCACTCAGCACGCAATGCCTCAATTCGAAAATTCGAATTATTCGAAAATACCACACCGTTGATTTTTGCCACTTAACACGAAATGTCTAAATTTTTGTAAAGCATTGACGAATGTAAAAAAAAGTCCCGCTGAGTTTCTTACGCCGGTTCTTCTCAGGTCTGAGGGATTAAATTTAGTGAACTGGTGGTAAATTATTTGACATTCAAAAAATGAAGCATGTAAGTTCTTATATTAAATATAGTTATTTGACGTTGACTTTTGACTCGAGTTCAGATGAAAAGCGAAGTGTTTTAACACTAGGTCCTGTCTGATCTTTTCTTCAGAATTAATTAATATACGTTCTAATAAGATCTGAATCGGTAATTGTTAGATATATCTATTCTACTACGCCGACGGCGTCTTCTAGTCTAGTCGTTACTTGCAAATGTAACGTCAGGAACTAGTATTGCTTGTAGTATCCGCTTCGAACTGTTATAGTAAACCGTTGTAGCTGTAGTTAAGTACGCTATTTAACTGTACTCTTTGCTCTCATTTTTAACCAACTTTAAAAGATGGAGGTTCTCTATTAGATTGATTTTTTAAGTGTGCCAATAATGTGTACTATTTAAATTTAGTGAAGATCTAAATAGTTTCTGAGTTATCCGTAATATTTTTTTTTGTATGTTTTATTTGAAGCCGGTTTTGTTTTTTGTTAAATTTCTTATTATTAATTTTTGCGAATATTCATCCTTAAACAAATATTTACATAATAGTAAGTAATTTCAATTTCCATTCCAACATTGAGTTCCGTCACTCAAGCCGCATTGTCTCGATATTGGGCGGAGTGTTGAAAACAAAGTGTCTTGGCATTAAGTTCTCTTTTATTACCCAGTCGAAAAAAATAATTGATTGCTTATTTTGACGTATTTTTAGTACATCATTATGGAAACTGTTATTTGTCAACTCCCATCTCTATATAAATATAATTTAACTATAAAAATTCATACCTCCTCCTACCTATATTATTGATTTCAAAAAAGAACCAATTCCCAATTCAACTGTATTTTTGTTACCACGTATCTTTTTACTGGGTTAAATTTTAATGATTTTTATGTGATAGCTCTAGCTTCTGATATGGTCTCATTTAAATTTTTTTAAGAGCTGAGGTGTAGTTTATGAGTTATTCGCATTTTATTTGAAGTCAGTTTTGTTTATTGTTCATACATACATACATAGCTTCACGCTGTATCCCACATGAAACAGGGTAGGTAGAGGGAACCTAGTGTTAATACACTCCGTTTCCCACATTCCGCCGAATTTAGGCATTGCGTGCTAAGTGGCGGAACTCAACGCCGCGCTTTGCTTTGTTACCAAGCCCAGGAAACGAAAAATGTTATTTCCTGAAGTGGGAATCGAACCCAAAACCTGTCGCGTTTACAGCTTGTGCCTCTGCGCCACAACAGGCGTACAAAATTTTAATTATTTAGATAATAACCAGAGTTATTTGGTAGTGAACTACCAAATAACCTGTAATTTTAATAAATGAGAATAAATTTAGGTTAGATTTTTTAATTATAAAAATTTTGTCATGTCAAAAATGAATAGGTACGCCAGAAGTGGTCTGCTAATGAACTCGAATACTCCACTGAAATACTTTGAATGTCATTCCAATGAGATCGCACAAGACAATTGACACCAACAATTTGGGTCACTGTTCAATTACCTAAATTATTTCGTAGCATTGAAACTGAATATTAGAACTAATGTTAGAATTTACGTATGACAAATGTAATTTTTTGCAAGTTATAACAAAATACGTGACAATTTTAATAATATGACAACTTACGAGATAAAGAAAGAGATTCTCCATTCTCTTCATGGAATATGATTGCTTGATTCTCTATCTCGGGAAATCCTTCAAAGCTATATTATGATCCATTTCTTGCGATTTTCTTGAACATTTGATGAAAATCCAAGAATTTAAATTAATTAATAACAACTATCAAAACGACCAAGATAACGAAAAATTACATGTTTTTTTTTATTGACTTCACACTGTATCCCGCATATAGCAGGGTAGGCAGAGGGAACCTGAGAACATAGTGTTAAGACACTCCGTTCTCTTACAACAATTCCGTTTTCTGTTCCACTTTCCGCCGAATTGAGGCATTGCGTGTTGAGTTGCGGAACTCAATGCCGCGCTTTGCCTTGTTACCAAACCCAAAAAATTAAAATACTAAATTTTACATTTCCTGGAGTGGGAATCGAACCCACAACTTGTCGCGTTTACAGTCGCACGCTTGTGCCTTGCGCCACGACAGGCGTTATTATATTATACTTTTTTATAATATTTCATGTTTATTTATATCTTCCTCCTTTTATTCTTGCAAATATTTAGTATATTTTGTTTCGTTTTTCATAGTATGAAAGGAACCTATTCACAAACAGTTCCGATCGTTACATTTGTATCGCAAGTTAAATAATCCTCCGTATATGGGATAGACAATCGAAATTATGTAAATTTACTAAATTGAGGCAAACTCCAAACATTTTAAGATTGAACTGGGTATTTAGTCGTTGACGTTGTATTTGAATATGATAGATCATTTGTACATACAAGACTTTACATATATATGTAATATACGTGTAGGAAAAGTTACGGATCTCTTTTTGCGAAAATTGAGTTTATATTTTTTTAACATCACGCTATATCCTGCATATACCAGGGTAGGTAGAGGGAACCTGAGAATTTAGCGTTAAGACACTCCGTTCTCTTTCAAATTCCGTTCCGTTGATATGTAAATGAAATGCCGAAAAGTTTTCGTAATAATACTTTAGAAATATTTTAAGTCTAGAAAATAATAATATTATTTTTAATGATATTCTTATCTTTCTTTTCTCTTTTCCGTTCTGTAACATCTGTACTAAATAATTTAGTTTTCTTTATTTTTATACTACTCTACTATCATTTTCAAGGCAGAGAAAGAGAAAGAGAGGGAGAGTTATGGAATATGAGATTTATTCCATAACTCTTTCTACCTTTTGCCTATTTTAAAAACATTAACTTTTGGTTTACTATCCTTAAAGTTTTGTTTCTTAAACCCTATAACGTAATTATTTTTAAAATTTTACATTCATATGAAGAGCCCCTAGAATAGGCACAATTGAAACTACATTTTTTTGCTCTAGGCTCTATCAGTGGCTAGACAGCTTGGGGCTACAACTTATGTGGAGACATCAGCTCGCGCCTCCAGCAAAGGCGTGAAAGATGCTTTTGAAGTGGCGGCCCTTGCGGCTCTTGGCAAACTCAACAAGCAACAAATGAAGCAACAGGTATATTACTAGGCTTTCACTGGATTTAGTTTTCTCTAAAAGATTTTTAAAAAAATTTTCTAGGGTATTAGTTAATATAAAGTTTTTCTGGGTATTTTATAAAGAATATAATTATTAAAGTGTTTTAAATGAAAATATTTTAACCGGATTAGTGCACAGGCATGTTTCTCCCTACCCTATTGTAAAGTGTTCGAAACGTGGGGTTTTCTAAAATTAGAATGTATCCAATATATACGCAATATCCGATTAAAATAAATTCATTTAAAATGTCTAAGAACGTGAAAACAAAAAACAGTTAGAATTATTCAAGCTTGTTAATTGATTTTCAAATAAAAATATTTACGAGGAAATGTCAAAAATTACCAGCTTAAACTTTTTGAACTGATACATCTTATGTAGAACACAAAGTTGAAATCATAAAGTTGAGTTAAGAACATTGTTTAATATTTCAATGATTTTTAAAAAGACACTAAGGAAAGAATTATATTTAGAAACGTATAAAAAAATTCGAAGCTCGATAATAACGTATGGCTTATTTGGCTAGAGCGTTTAAACGGTTTCCAAAAGGCACGGGTTCGATTCCCGCCACGTTCAAATTTTTATACGTTTCTAAATATGATGTTATATTTTTTGATCCCAAATTTCATTCACTAGCGCCCCCGCTGGCTCCAAACAGGTAAAGAGAACGCGTTACGCATGTCAATACATGTTATTTTAGTAATTACTCTTTGAATATTACAGAAATGACAAATTTAATTATTTATTGTTTTTTTATTATAGTAAATATTAATATTATATTTTATAGATAATCTACTATTGCAAAAACATCACAGATTATCTCCTAGAAATGTTAATAAAAAATGATGGAGTTAACCATTTTTGACTTTTTAATTGCTCTAATTCGCTTACTTATACAAATATATAAATTATACTGAAGAGATATACATAATATAAGTTATTAATATACACATTTTTACCAGAAGCAAGTCGGACGCAGTAAGAGCAAGCGTGACCTGAAGGCCGAGCTGAAAGGACGAGCGAAGAGTTGTTGCGTCATGTGATCCGTAGCCGGCCACCCATCCAGGTGGCCGCATGACTGTTAGGCGACCACCGCCAAAACAAATATATATACCTGCTTGGAAAAAATTGTACGTTCCAGTGACATACAAAAACTGTACTGGGCCTAATATAGCGCCTTGTGGAACCCCTGACCAGCTATTCGAAGTAAAGACTTGAAAAATTTGTTTTCTTATACGAAATTTAACATATAAAAAAAATATGATATCTTTAGTGTAATTGGAACAGAGTTCGTTTTAAAATATTATGAATAGGTTGAAGCATTGATATTTGGTGCAATGTTATTACGACCCTCAGGGTTAGGAGCGGAAGCCTGTGATAATGTTTAAGTAGAGCATTTTGGTATTGGGATTCGAGAAGAATAATTTGGATCTTAGGAGGCATTAGACGCTCATTCACCATGAATATTATAATTTAACATAATAAGGGTTTCTATTTACAGCATTTATGTACAACAGCCTAACGTAGCTAAATGTGTGTTTTCATATACATTAGTGTTAAAATTGATGTCTTTTCTATAATAAAGCATTATGCTATGTAAATAAGTAACAATAACGTATTTGATAAGTATTTTCACGTTCGATGCTCAAATAGCGAAGACGTTATAGAATATAATGATATTTCTAAACGATTTTCGATTAATTGATGTTTTTTGTGATAATACGTAATAAAACAATGCACAATGATGGACAATATTAAAATACGGAGGTCCACAAACTTAGTTTCACGTCCATGTTGCTGTTAGATTAGATTTTTGTACGTTAGTTTTACAAATATGATAATTAATTGTTGCTTAATGTTCGTTCAGACGTCTATAAGAAAATTATTATTATACTATCTATAAGCTGATGAATACTAAATATATTTTCAAGCCAAGAGCCACATTTTTAATGATTTTTGATTTATTTAATTAACATGATCGTATTACAGTTAATAAAGAACGTTTTGTTGCACGCGAAAAAGATACAGATGTAAAAGAGTTTTAATCAATTAATGTAATAAGTCACTTACCTCCTCTTTGCCAATTTCTGTAGAAAAAAATATTGAGGCCTACCGCTAAAATTAAGTTTGATCAGCTTAACGATTGCAATAATAATTTAAAATATAGATTAAACATTAGCTATAGTAATAATTTATACTTAGTTAATATTATCATAAAATTTCACTCATCAATTTCTATATATGGGATTCAACGATTTACGTAAATACATATTACACGAATTGTACTATTGACTTTTTCAAACAAATTTGAAAATATTTAAATATTTGTAAGTCTATCGTATTAAATTATAATTTCAATATATAGTTCTGATATTATATTATTTATGACTTAAGTCATAAACTTCATGACTTAAGTCAAATAATTTATGACTTAAGTCATTAGAAACTTAATGACTTAAGTCAAATAAATTATGGCTTAAGTCATAAGAAACTTAATGACTTAAGTCAAATAAATTATGACTTAAGTCATGAAATATTAATAAAAAACAAACAAAATATTATTATTCTTTTAAAAAAATTAAAATCGATTTTCTTATTTTTCAATTGTTTATCGTATTATAAGTGGATGTCAAGCTTTAAATTCAATGTTAGCTTTAATTATTGAATAAAAGTTATTATTATATTGAAATTTATGTTTAATAGTAACTTTTATTTTACTAAAAGTAAAATTATTTATTCATTAAGTAACAATTTATTGGCATTTATTTATTTATTATATGCAAAAAAATTACATATCATTTACTTTATAAAAAGGCCTAAGCAGATTTTTTTTTGGAAAACAATGATTACAAAAGAATATAAAAAATAATTACAATTATAATTTGAATTAAAAAATAAGTTATACATATTTAGAAAACGAATAAAAATTTGAACGCAGCGGGACTCGAACCCGCGCCTCTTGGAAACCGTCCAAGCCCTCGAACCACTAAGCCATACGTTCAATGTCAATGTCGTTGTAGTGGTCAAAGCGCTTCGACGGTTTCCAAGAGGTACGGGTTCGAGTCCCGCTGCGTTCAAATTTTCTAAATATGTTTTTCGTTTCCTAAGTGTGTGATTAACACTTTAAAACTTCAAAAATAAATGAATTATGTTTAAAATTATGCACAATTAACTCTGTAAAAAAAAATATCACCTTAAAAAAAAGAAAAATTACATCATGAATAACATCAATATAATAATCATTTATTTACATTTATTATGAAAAATATATTTTTATTTTTTATATTATATATATATAATATTTGGCGTATATATAAATATATATTCTAAAAGACAATATGTATTATATTTTTGGATAACCATTATATTTCGTGGTTTCATTTTAGTAATGTAAATTTATAATTGTATTTCACATCAATTTTAAATGAAAAAATATTCTTTCATGAATAAGTACAGCTGTATAAAGTATTTATATAGAAGCTGTCAATGGGAAAGTGGCACAATCTATAATTTTTAAAGTTTAAATAAAGAGCCGAAGAGAGAGATTAACGCCTGTCGCGGCACAGAGGCACAAACGTGCGACTGTAAACGCGACAGGTTGTGGGTTCGATTCCCACTCCAGGAAATGTAAAATTTAATATTTTCATATCTTGGGTTTGGTAACAAGGCAAAGCGCGGCGTTGAGTTCCGCCACTCAAAGTCATACACGCAATGCCTCAATTCGGCGAAAAGTGGGGAACGGAATTGTTGAAAGAGAATGGGAGTATCTTAACACTAGGTTCTCTGGTTCCCTCTGCCTACCCCGCTATATGCGGGTTACAGCGTGAAGTTAAAAAAATAAATAAATAAAAGTAAATTGTTAAAATATGTTTGGCATTTCACTATTTCAAAATTAATCAACTTACCAATATCTATCTGTCTCTTTTTTATTAATATAATAAGAAAGAGGTGCATACAGTTGGTTAATTAACAGTAATTTATCAACAGGATTTTACTTTTTAATTCAAATTTCGTCAAATGTAATGCCACTTTCACACTTTCAGCTTCCCATGATATTTATTTACAAAAAATAGTGTAGTAAATATTGTTTTTGTGTAGACGGTCTAATAACGCCTCTATGAATGTTGTTTATAGATTATTAAATATAGCGTTCAATGTTTTTGATTATAATATTGTGTTTTAATTCACTTCCCTATTCATTTGTAAAAAGAAATATTTTTATCTTTTAATAGAACTTGGTAACAAGGGAAAGCGCGGCGTTGAGTTCCGCCACTTAGCACGTATTGCCTCAATTCAGCGAAAAGTGGGGAACGGAGTGTCTTAACACTAGGTTCCCTCTGCCTGCTTGCTATATGCGGGATACAGCGTAAAGCTATGTTTGTATGTAATAGAACTCGGTGATATATCACTACGTTACTAAATTATATAAAGAATTTCAAGAAATCCAACGTCGTGTTTTGTAAATCAAAGCCAGCGAAATATAAATATTTTCTCAAGTAAGAATCAATCGTGGCGCAAAGGCAAGCGTGCGTCTGTAAACGCAACAGGTTGTGGGTTCGATTCCCACTCCAGGAAATGCAAAAATTAAATATTTATAATAATGAATATTTAACATTTTCATTTCCTCAATGTTAAGAGAACGGAGTGTCTTAACCTGTTAACCGGGAAACAAACTTTTGTTAATCCAGCTACAGATTGCAAGAACATAAAAATCAACATGTTGGCATATATATACTCGTATATATATATATATATATATATATATATATATATATATATATA
>JAKGSA010001015.1:0-84930 GCA_033558755.1 Philaethria dido | reverse complement strand
TGGAAATTAAACACCTTTCATAATTACAGTCATTCGTACCACTGTGTCGTGATAACCTCACAAAATTTATAATAATTATTCATATTTCACAAAACTAGAGAGGAATCCTAAATAAGTCCGCAAATATTGCGTAAAATATTCGAAGGACATGGCAATTTACATCCAAATGTTCATGGAGGCGCAAATGAAATTGTAAAAAGTTCAACTCGATAGTCCATTACAAGACTGAGCCATGAAACTTAATTAGACTGAATAAAATAAAGGAATTCTAATTATTATGACTTTGTGATGGGAATTTCAATATGGTTTAACTGTTGGTGTAATCTGTACGTTACGTGCTTAACAGAGAAGAGAGAGACTGGTGTCAACGTACTCCGTTTTGCTATATATATACTTCACGCTGTATCCCGTATATAGCAGGGTAGGCAGAGGGAACCCAGTGTTAAGACATTCCGTTCCCCACTTTCCGCCGAATTGAGGCATTGCGTGCTGAGTGGCGGAACTCAACGCCGCGTTTTGCCTTATTACCAAACCCAGAAAAATGAAAAATTCCATTTCCTGAAGTGGGAATCGAAGCCACAACCTGTCGCGCTTACAGTTGCACCGTTGTGCCTCTGCGCCACGACAGGCGTTAGCTCCGTTACGCTTTCTGCCTGTATTCAAAATATTGCGTGGTGAGTAGCTGGACTCAATGGTGCATATTGTCATATCTGAGCGGAGATAAAAAACATCATTTTATACAATTATTGTTTCGTTTAGAAATCGAACACACTATCAGTCACGTACACATTCAATCGCTGACCCACTACGCCTCTATGGAGCATAATTTATTTTATTTAATATTGTTTTGGAAATTAGAAAATAAACTCCTTGGCAATTCATGGATTCAGCGAGTGCATGGTCCATTACTTTACAGATAGATAAATGTGGAGTGGTAGGTTTAAGGGGCCCCGTTAAAATGTGCAACGTTCACCTCTTCTGCCTGCGTTCCTCTCTCTTAGATAGAGAAAAAAAAATAGCTCCATCCTGTATCCTGCACATAGCAGTGTAGGCAGAGGGAACCTGAGAACCTAGTGTTAAGACGCTACGTTCTCATAAGGTTTCCGTTCCGTTCCACTTACCGGTGAATTGAGGCATTGCGTGCTGAGTGGCGGAACTCAACGCCGCAATTTTCCTTGCTGTATTACCAAAGCGAGGAAATGAAAATAATAAATACTAAAAGTTTAGTAAAATAATATATATTTAAACATTATATCCGCGGTTGAATAAAATTAATATTCGTAAGCTATGAAATATGCGCATATTAATAATGAAAATATACAAAGCTCACACGATGTTACATTATGAGCAAAATGTTAGATTCTATGCAGAATTTAGTGAAATTAGCATTCGCTGCATGTAAGACCTACCGGCGTACTAAGAACGTATTATAATTGATTTAGTCATATATAAATTCAAATTCAACCAACTTTATAACCCTTAAATAATGCCTGTCGTGGCGCAGAGGCACAAGCGTGCGCCTGTAAACGCAGCAGGTTGTGGGTTTGATTCCCACTCCAGGAAATGTATTATTTAGTATTTTCATTTCTTTGGTTTTGTAACAAAGCAAAGCGCGGCGTTGAATTCCGCACGCAACTCAACACGCCACTCAACACGCAATGCCTTAATTCGGCGGAAAGTGGGGAACGGAATTGTTGAAAGAGAATGGAGTGTCTTAACACTAGGTTCTTTGGTTCCCTCTGCCTACCCCGCTCTGTGCGGGATACAGTGTGAAGTTGAAAAAAAAAAAAACAATAACTAAGATTTTTGCAAAAAAGAAATCTTCATATATATTAGACTTCAACTATCATCAATCTACTAATGTATGTCGTGACTATGATGCAGTGACTCCTTCATAATGTAAGATAGCTGTCAATATTATATATAATTAATTAAAATAGAATAATAATAGCCACAAAAAATATTGTTGAAGGGGTGAGGGAATTACTATATTAAGGGACCTTTATGACGAATCACCATTATGTCGTCATTATGCCTCACGTAGGCACGGTTGTTACAGTGAAAATAGTAGCGCAAAAGTATAAAAATCAGTGATAGTGGTACTATACGCGATTGAGTATAAGTGCAAGTGTTAATGTGTTAAAAATGTAAATGCGAATGAGTGTATAAGTGTGCAGTGTTAAGTGTATAAAGCTTATATAGTTGTATGGAAGTGAATTAATAAATTGTGTTAATTTGCGAACATATTTTACTTTCCTCCTGACATCTGGTGAATAATGGAAAATGCACTGAACACTTCTGAAGCACCACCGCCCACACCTTAACGTATTATCAGTTACCGAAGCTCTTGTGGCTGCCAATAAAGTACAAGTCATATCGGGTTAAAGGGTCTAGCCGGATAAGCTAAGAAAAACCTCACTGGCATGTAATGAATTGATTTTTACCATTTTTATATTACTTTTCATCTAAAATAGCGACATACTTAATTTTGTATCCCTCACCCTCGCAGGAAGGGAGTTATAGGGGTTACAATCCTTAACAAAAAAAATAATTTTCTCGGTATCTATAAAAGATATCTTTATGAAATTTCTAAACATTCAAGAGCTTAATATAATATATTTTTCATAGAATTTTTGAAAAGATTAAAATACTAGTAAAAAAGTTATTTTTTTGGGGGTGATTTTTGTTACCCGTCTGTAATTCATATCCGCTGTTATGAAAGAAATAGAAGATAACTTTTTTTATTTACATTGCACATGCTTTATCAATATTAAATGCCTCATATAGCTCTTTGTGTTAATTTTTATTTGTAAAATATTAAAAGAAACACGTTATGGATATATTTTTAGAGAACTTATAACATTTGTAGTAAGAATATTTTTTTTAAATATTAAAATATTCCATAACACGTTCAGAATATACGACAATTTTAATAAGTAGCTTTCTGATAGTGAGTTTCGACTTTACGTTGTCCGTCAGACAAACAATAAACAAAGGGTTTTATATACCGAAACGCCGTGATTAAAGAACTGAAGTGAGTTTCATATTTCTTTTTTTTATTATAACTATATTTATATTTTTTGTGATAACTATATAACTATAAAATTTTTCATAACTTTTCGCTACGTTCGCTTAATATTTTCAGACTGTTTTTGATTTATTTAATTATTTTTTAATAAAAATAAACTTGAAAATATAACATTTAATTATACTCCTCTATCTTTTCACGCCTGCCTTATAATAAGAGCAGCTCAATTATTGTATGCAATTTAAAATCGTTCAGTCATAAAGTTTATTAAATTAAGATATTAAAATATTAAGTAAAAGAATATTTTACAAATTCGATTCTGTATCAGAATATTTATAACATATATTATTTTTTAACTTCACGCTGTATCCCGCATATAGCAGGGTAGGCAGAGGGAACCTGAGAACCTAGTGTTAAGACACTCCGTTCTCTTACATCATTTCCATTCCCCACTTTCCGCCAAATTGAGGCATTGCGTGTTGAGTGGCGGAACTCAACGCCGCACTTTGCCTTGTTACCAAACCCAGGAAATGAAAATACTAACATTTCCTGGAGTGGGAATCGAACCCACAACCTGTCGCGTTTACAGTCGCACGCTTGTGCTTCTGCACCACGACAGGCGTTTATAATATTTTCATAAAATAATTGTATCTTTCACAAAATAGAAAACCGACTTCAAATATACTACACTACTACATACTGCACATTATTACGAATAGCTCCTTAATTATTTTTAAGATATTAACTAAATTTAGATGAACAACATCAGAAGTAATATTTGTCTTATGATAAATTAAAAGTAGCTTTGCAGATATTTGTAATAATTTCACTTCTTAGTGTATTTTTTGTTAAATTTTTTACAGCTTAAACTCATTTATTTCGTATACTTGTACTTACGTATTTATACCTGTAATAATCAAGCCAAAAACAATGTTTATTAGATTATTTACTTTATCATTAGCACCTAAATGGTGTACGCTGGTATGGTTTTTGTTCTTCGTAATTGAATTAAGTTCTGACTCCACTTCTCTTACAGAAATTCCTAATGGATATTTTTTATTATTATAAGCCGCCTTAGCGAATGTTGTGGACAGTTTTCGATGACAAATTTAAATCATTAGGCCTTAGGCATTGGGCATTAACAGCCGGCGAGCCTATCAGCTCCTTTAGGGTCGTGGGTGATGGTGATCACTTATCATCAGGTGACCCGAATGCTCGTTTGTCTTGTCCATTCCATTAAAAGAAATTGATATTAGAGTAATAGTGGCGTAGTGGGGCAGCCTCCAATTATAAACGCCAGGATTGTGGGTTCGACAACCACTTAGGGGAATGATTATTATAATTTTATATTGTTGTCATTTCCCTTCCCGGTTTTTTTGACAGGTGCAAGTTTCAATTTCAATTCAATCAGGTTGGTAAATAAAAGCAAAATGAAAAGACTAAGGTCTACGGAAACAAAGTTACCGGCATCAACTAGTAAAATATAAAATATGTTTCACGCTTTATCCCGTATAACAATGTAGTCAGAAAGAACCCCCGTTGAAGAACGCGGAGCTTAACACTTTGCGCTCCAGTTTGAGACATTGCGTGTTGAGTAATGGAACTTAACGCAGGGCATTATCTATGAAGTCTTTGTCTATGTTTTATGATTTTTAATTGTTTAAACAAAAAGTTCGTGCCCTAGACCTTTGCGATGGCAGTACTAAGATTCTCCCCTTCCCTTTCTTCCGTGCTAACGTCATCCATTGTCAGTTTCTAAATTATATATATGTAATATATTTCATATTTACTCCAGTTTCTCTCTCTTTTTACTCAAAAGTTGTGGCAAATGTCAGATACCGGTTGGAGAGCAACAAATTAGCTGTTTTAAGTATTGTTAAAATATTTAAATTAGAAGTTATTAGCAAAATGTGTGGCAGATTTTAAACTGTAAAAGATCAGAAATCACTTTACAGAACTCTTTTTAATTTCTATGAGGTAGTAAAAAAATCAATCCGCTAATTTGACGCCACCAAAAGGAGCACCTTTCTTTCCCCGCCCTCCGTCAGAATTGAGCTATAAATATAAATATAACTTTACCACAGTTATAATCAAATAATAAGAATCAAATTAAAGAGGTTAAGCTTTACCCATAAATTGTTCCAGATAACGCTTAAATATTCACGGATAGCTAGAATGATTTAATACTGATCATTTGTTTGTATCAATTTGAATTGGACATAGATCGAGAATATATTGCAAACGGCAATAATTTTGTTTACCTATATAATATTATGATAGTTTTCAAGACAGGTATTTTTGAATTTAAGTTATTTTGTAAATTCCACTTTTATGTTACTTATACTTACTTAGCTTCACGCTGTATTGTGCATACATAGCAGGGTAGGCAGAGGGAACCTAGTATTAAGACACTCCGTTCCCCACTTTCCGCCGAATTGAGGCATTGAGTGCTGAGTGGCGGAACTGAACGCCGCGCTTTGCCTTGTTGCCAAACCCAGGAAATAAAAAAATCCATTTCCTGGAGTGGGAATCGAACCCACAACCTGTCGCGTTTATAGTCGCACGCTTGTGCCTCTGCGCCACGACAGGCTGCTGATGTGATGTTCAGGATACAGCGTGAAGCTAAGTAAGTATGTTATTTATATACTTCTTACCTGAAAGTGTTTGATTTAGATTTAGGAACTTATTCAACCTTTCATTAGCGATTCAAATGTTTATTAATATTTAAAAATAAGGTATATGTAAGAGGACTTATCAACTATCAACAACTTATCAATTATCAACAACTTATCAACTATCAACAACTTACCACCTATCAACAACTTATCAACTATCAAGAACCTAATGTGCTTAAGCACACAGCATCTAAGCACTTTATATTATATTGGAAGTCTTTTTAATTTCATTTGGCTGAATATGACTATCATTGATTGCCTCAATTCGGCGGAAAGTGAGTAACGAAATTGTTGTAAGAGAACGGAGTGTCTTAACACTAGGTTCTCAGGTTCCCTCTGCCTACCCTGCTATATGCGGGATACAGCGTGAAGCAAAAAAAAATTGAAAGTTTTCTTCTTTAAAAAAATAAAGAAAATAATAATAATAAACTTTTATTATTATTATTAATAATATGTATGTATTCTAGTTTTGTAGAAGATTCTCCTTTAATGGATCAGACGTTACAACGTCTGATCCATTAATCCAATTTACTTTTGTATTGTATTGTGATTTACTGTTGTATTTTGAATTTCTGTACTCCATAAAATATCTTGCGTACTATAGTTGATATACGAGTAGTAACTAATCTCAACTATAGTACGCAAGCTATTTGAGCTTCCCGTCATAGTTGATTTGCATTCATTGTTACACGTTTATACCGATTCAATTTTAGGACGCAGTGATTGATGTTTTTGAGATGGACTGTGAATCAGGTATCGTTTTTTGCTTCTATCACAATTGAAGTGATCATCGCACAATGGGACAGCGTCTTATTGTAAACGCAAGTGGTTGCGGGTTCAATTCGCATTCGAGAGAATGGTAATATTTGAACGATTTTCATTCCTCCGCTCTGATATGACAAAGCGAAAAAATGTCTCTTTTTTTTTTTTTATGGATAACGGATGGCAAACGAGCAGAAGGACCACCTGATGGTAAGTGGTTACCTTCGCCCATAGACATCTACAACACCAGAGATGTTGTAGATGCGTTGCCAACCTAGAGGATACTGATGGAAGGGGAGGACAATGTAGTAGTCCGCTATCGGAACCACTACATTTTGGGGAAAGGATGGGTGGGAAAGGGGAAAACCTGGCTTACATGCCATCGAACCGGAACACATCATAAGATATTTGGCGGTTCGTCTTTGACATGATAGTGGTCGCGAGCCAGACGGAGGACGAACCTCCTACCACCAAACAAAAAAATGTCTCGACTAAAAATGTAGAAGGGCGTGTATTAGTTCTCGCTGACTACCCTAGAATATGGGAAAAATATATAATAATTTCAAAAATAAAGATTATCTTGTGTGTATAAGCTCTCCGTGTTTTCATTTTAATAATAATTAAAATTTTCCCCTGTGAGGGGACGGGGTTAGAATACAGTTCCCTACCGCCGCTGGGTAGCGTCACGTAAGAGGCGGGTATCCCGGTAGTTTGGTGGTAGGAGGTTCGTCCTCCGACTGGCTCGCGACCACTCTCATGTCATAGACAAACCGCCAAATATCTTATGATGCATTCCGGTTCGATGGCATGTAAGCCAGGTTTTCTCCTTTCCCACCCAAATTTTCCCCAAAATGTGGTGGTTCCGATAGCGGACTACTACATTGTCCCCCCTTCTATCTGTATCCTATAGGTTGGCAACGCATCTACAACATCTCTGGTGTTGCATTCTGCTCGTTTGCCATCCATAAAAAAAATATATACTGACATGTCAAAATAATAAATAATAAATTATTATTCCATATTATATCCCACATATGACCCTTACTATGGATTACACATTCATACACTATTAAATTCCGTCTATTCGCTGAAATCCGTGAATAATACATAAAAGACACAAATATATATTTCCAATAATAGTAAAAAGTAAGAACCCTAAGAAGAATGTAATCTATGATTAACACCACAATATCCACAAACGAGCCGCCATTTCGACACAGTTACATCAGGGAAATGGCGTCCTTTTCCCGCGCGAAATAGTTTCCTTTTGCGAGTAACGTTTGACAACGGCACTGGCTTATCTGCATTCTGCCAATACGTAAATACATCACTGTCACTGATTTAATGTATTTTTGTACGAGTTGTTCGATTTTTATAAATATTCGTATATAAAATATAGGAAATTTATATAAAAACCGTTTCTATGCTGTTGGAAGTAATAGAATTAAATTAAATATTAATTATTTTTATCTTTTTTTTTTTTAACTTCACGCTGTAACCCGCATATAGCAGGGTAGGCAGAGGGAACCAGAGAAACTAGTGTTAAGACACTCTATTCTCTTTCAACATTTCCGTTCCCCACTTTCCCCGAATTGAGGCATTGCGTGTTGAGTGGAGGAACTCAACGCCGCGCTTTGCCTTGTTACCAAACCCAAGAAAATGAAAATACTAAATTTTACATTTCCTTGAGTGGGAATCGAACCCACAACCTGTCGCGTTTACAGTCGCACGCTTGTGTCTCTGCGCCACGACAGGCGTTGCTTCTTTATGCTCTTCATTATTCATACATGTTGGGTAAGTACATATATATATATATATATATATTTATATATTCACTGAGTGAAAAAGACAACGCAAAGTTGATACTACTGGCTAGGAAGCAGGAATTCGACATATAAGTTTTTAGACCCTACACTAAGGTCGGATTTCCCGAAACTACTACGAGATACGACAAAAAAGATTTTTTCATTTACAGTCGAAACTACGGAAGATTAAAATTGAAATAGTATGTTAAGTCCACGTAGACTCAGTATAGAGACACTAGTTTTGAATATGTACAAAATTTTTCCTTGCAAAGAATTGAATCTACTGCCTTTTGGTGCAGTTTTTAACACGTTTTCTACAAGTATATGTTAATCAGAGAGTAAGCCACTCAGTACGCAATGCCTCAATTCGACGCAAAGTGGGGAGCGGAATTTTTAAGAGAGCAGTTTCTTAACATAAGACGCGTCAATGACGTAAACGCGACAGGTTGTGGGTTTGTTTCTCACTACAGGAATGTAATAGTTTAGTATTTTCATTTTCTGAGTTTGGTAACAAAGCAAAGCGAAGCGTTGAGTTCCGTCGCTCAGCACGCAATGCCTCGTTTCGGCGGAAAGTGGAGAACGGAGAGAGTCTTAACATTAGATTCTTTGGTACCCTCTACCTACCCTGCTATGTACGGGAGTTAAAAAAAAATGTTAAATTATGTTACGAGAATCTAACAAAATATTATGCAAATTAGTATTATGATAGCAATAAAGTAACGAATGTTTCGCATGAACACCATTTAATTTAAATTTGAAATGTGGGATTATAGCTTCCGTTGTGTTCAGTCGTAATTTTACCTGCAAATATTTGTTACTGGAACAATGCAACAATAGCAATTCAAATGTTATACTTTATACTGTTTGCATACTTGTGTTGTAGCCATGTTTTGCACTTAAAAATATTTTTTTTGCTGAATAAGAATTTTTTTAATATAATAAAATTGAATATGTTAAAAAACTTACAGAAATATTTTAGGAGTTATGAAAATATTTATAAATATATTAGAGATTTTTGCATATTTTATACTTTTTATACAATTTTACCTAAATAGATATAATATTGAAGAAAAAAGGTGCTCTGAGCACTGCTTGGGAATTAACGCCTTTTTAAATAAACTTATACGCTTCCCTCCGCTACCTGAGCTACTCTCTCTACTTAACTAAATTTGAAAAGATCGTACTAATACCACCTTCGAAATCCATACTAAAAATTAACTGGCGATATATGGTAGAACTATCACGACAGACTGAGATCTTTAATAAATTTTAGAGAAATATCGCTGTTATACCTCTCGTTCTCACTCATATTACTTACAATTACTTGTAAGTAATATGAGTGACCTCTAATACAAAATTTTAATATATTTATATATGTTATAATGTATTATATGTAATGCGTCAGATTAAAAAATATTGTTGTCTCAAAGGGGCCTCTACGTGTTAGACCAGTGTCCCCACGCAAGCCTTCCAAAGGACCGGGTTCCTTTGAACCCGAGAACCTGTAACGAGATACATAATAATATATTATATGTATACTACTATATTTCAGTACTACGCTTATAATATAAGTATTATTTTATTTTAAAATTTATGTGATGTAAATTCGAACGTTGGCAAAACGAGAACAAGTCTTTGCTTTAAAACTAAAAGCTGAAGGAAAATTTTGAGGCGGGAAAACTACGCCAGACAGAATTGCGCATTGTTTGTTGTACCGTAAATTTTACACACAATAAGCGTGATTTGCATATTAATATAATTGTAATTAGACATTTAAATAAAGTTGATAGTTTAATTGTGGTAACTTCACTTGTTACTCGTATATAAATAAATCAATTAACGCTTGTCGTGGCGCACAGACACAAGCATGCGGCGGTAACCGTGTCAGGTTGTGGGTTCGATTCGCACTCGAGGAAATGTAAAAGTTTAGTATTTTCATTTCCTGAGTTTGAACAAGGCAAGGCGATCAGTTCTACCACTCAACACGCATTGCCTCAATTCGGCGGAAAGTGGGGAACGGAGTGTCCCGGAACGGGAGTATATGCGGGATACAGCGTGAAGCTAAAAAAAATCTGTATTGTTATCAATTAAATGAAAAATTAGTTGTTCTCTATTTCAATTGACAGAAAATGGTAGAAATTTTATCTATGTATATTATATCGTAACGCTTTCTTACGCATTTTCAGTTGTAAAACGAATATAGATCCTAGGGTTTCAGTAACAGGTGGTAGAAGTATTTAAATACAAGTAAAATCTGCGTTGTTTTTTTAAGTCATTCACAAGCTGCATGGAAGTTCGATGTTAATCGCAAGAAATTCTTCAGGGAGGCCTCCCTCCTTCTCTCCCTCCTTTCCTGAATTCCTTCGAGTATGTCCCAACCAAGAATCGTTGCGTAAAACCAAACTCTTCGTAACTGTGTCATAATAGTCTTTTTATTATCTACTTTTCGGGTGCGAGGCTTCTCTCGCTAAGCTTTACTAAGCGAAATGAACTGAAATAAATTTAAATATAATCACTTCCCCGAGTGGAAATCGAACCCCTAACTAATGATGCTTAGTCAAGCTGTCCAACTGCGCCATGATGACCTTATCATATTTATAATAACAATATAAAATACACATAATTTCAAAAAAAAACTTATTGTATAATTTCACAAGTTGGCAAGTTCAGTAGCACGTGGAGTGCTCTCACTCTGATGGCAGTCGACTATCTGAAATTGGCTAGCTTTCAGAATTCCACTTGAATATAGTTGTAAGTTGCTTAATAAAACTACAAGAGAACTAGAACTTATCAGTGCCATAGTTTAGTTATGTATTTTGTGTTACCTTAGCAACGTGAATGTCACTTTATACAAAAGTGAATTCGTATGTCAAACTTTTGTGTGGTAGTGAGTGTAATATTTTTTAATAATTTTGAGTGTTTTAGTGCAATATAAATATAATAAGAATATGAATGACTATTGTGGAAGCGTCTGATTGAAACGCGATTGGACGTGGGTTCGATTCCCACTCGGGTGACAGGGCCTTTCGCTTTGCTAAGGCAAATGACATAACTGAGTTTGCCACTTATCAGGCAATATCTAGAATTCGGACGGAAAGCGACAAATGGAGTGTCTTGACACTGAGTTCTCTGTGACTCCCTCTGTAGTGTGAGGTGCATGAAACTGCTAAATGCTATTCTTTATTCTTTTTTTAACTGTAGTTGTACATGTTTGGGCTTTAAATATAGCTAAATTTATGTAACAAGCTGTCTGATATCCAAACTAGGATCCATCTGGATCTGTATTTCAGATATCACATCCTCAACCCCCGGTGCAAAATAAGTATATTAATTTAACAGGTACAATGTAATGTAATTAAGTATATTATTCTGCTTCTTTAAATTGTAATTCTTCATTCTCATTATTTTCATGAAAATGTATTTATTTTAAGTATTGATATCTAAATACAAACATAAAAGTAATATTATTCGGCTTCACGCTTTATCCCGAATAGCAGGCTAATCCGAGAGAACCTAGTGTCAAAATACGTTCTCCACATTTCACCCAAATAATATTAATATGCAAAATTAATTTAAATAACGCCTGTCGTGCCGAAGAGGCACAAACGTGCGACTGTAAACGCGACAGGTTGTGGGTTCGATCCCCACTAAAGGAAATGGAATTTTTCATTTCCTGGGTTTGGTAACAAGGCAAAGCGCGGCGTTGAGTTTCGCCACTCAGCACGCAATGCCTCAATTCGACGGAAAGTGGGGAATGGAGTGTCTTTTGCCTACCCTGCTATATGCGGGATACAGCGTGAAGCTATGTATGTATATATGTATGCAATATTAATATGCAAAATTAATTTAAATAAGACCTCTTAAAACATGTACAAAACAGCTACATTTTAAAGATATAATAGTGAAGAACGACCAGTTTCAATTGAACTGGCCTTTTTATTTATTTTTGAACAATAAAAAATTACATTGAAATTTCCAACATCGCTCAACAGAGTTTTTCTTTAAACTGAAATACTACAATGAAAGTATAAAAGATAATTTAAATTCCCTGTTTCAGGAAATTGTTTATCCTACTTATATTATAAATGCGAAAGTTTGTGAAAATATGATTACATGTTACTCTTTCATGCCAAAACTACTGGACGAATCTAGACAAAAAAAAGTAATTAAGATTATAACAAATAAAGAAAATCGACTTAAAAATTAACATTATTACTAACAGCGCCTATCGTGGCGTAGAGGCACAAGCGTGCGACTGTAAACGCAACAGGTTGTGGGTTCGCTTTCACGAAATGAACATTTTAAAAATAATAATTAGTATTTTCTTTTCCTGGGTATGGTAACAAGGCAAAGCACGGCGTTGAGTTCCGCCTCAGCACGCAATGCCTCAATTCAGCGGAAAGTGGGGAACGGAAATGTTGAAAGAGAACGGAGTGTCTTAACACTAGGTTTTCAGTTTTCCTCTGTTATGTGGCGAGTAGTTTTCCAGTTATTAGTATTAATTTTTGTTTTAGCTTCACGCTGTATCCCGCATATAGCAGGGTAGTCAGAGGGAACCGGAGAACCTAGTGGTAAGACACTCCGATAACCACTTTCCGCAGAATTGAGGCATTTCTTACTGAGTGGCGGAACTCAACGCCGCGCTTTGCCTTGTTATCAAACCCAAGAATTGAAAATACTAAACTTTTACATTTACTGTAATGGGAATCGAACCTTTTGCGTTTACAGGCGCACGCTTTTGCATCTGCGCCACGACAGGTGTTAGTTCTCATTTAAATGGCAATATTTTACTAAAATTGTAGAAATATTAATAACTGTATTCTTTTCTTTTATAAAAAATATGAAGCAAATGAGTGTTCAGGTCACCAGACAAGGAATAACACCGTTCACCGCCGCTGAATGGTGAGCGGCATCACTGTAGCTCCTCTGAGCTACAGGCGTGATGCCGGTCTTTAAGCGCACTTTTGTAAGGTACCCATATCGCCATCCAGCCTATCGCCATGGAAACACTGCCGCAGGTAGGTTTTCATTCCACAGTTGTGTGGCACGTGGAAAGAAGTTATTTCTAAACCGCAAATCACTAAAGTAGTGGAGTGCCACGTACCCAGGTGGTGTGGGAGATATTTAATTTACCCTACAAATGCAAATAAAGTATATACAGTATTTTTTTTCACATAACGATTAATTTACCAATTTTGCGTTTGCAAACATTTGGGAGCTTGCCAAGTTAGCAATTTAAGCCTAACTTCGATATCTATCAATTAATTAAATAGATAAAAAAGCTTACTACAAATTTTAATTCTATTTTTATTTTGACGCATTCTCTGCATTTAAAAAGTATATATTCAAAAAATATTTAGAAGTGTAATATACTACAAATATGTAGGGATATGTATGTCAAGAGACTTTAAAGGTGTTATTTTATACTTGGATCTCGAATCCTAGGCATAGGAAGTCCATGGAATGTCAAGGAGTTTCTTCTCTTATATTCAACGATAAAAGCGTTCATAGCACTTCATGCTTTATCCCGTATGGCAGTAATCAGGGAGAACCTGTTCCACTGCACCACGACGGCCACAACTGCTTTTTACTCTTAATAATGAATATGTAGCGGTATCTCATTTTTTTAAAGTATTAATCACATACTTAGGAACAGAAAAAAATGAACGTAGCCGGACTCGAACCCGCTCCTTTTATAATACTTCCGCTTTCCGCCCAAACTCGAGACACTGCCTAAAATGTCGCAGAATTTACCAGCGCAGAGAAATCATTGAAAGCGGTCCTAAAAGTAAGCAATAACGACTGCTCTAAACTCTACCACTTCAAACATAAACGTTATGTCACAAACTATAAAAATCCTCAGATCGTATACTCGTATACGTGCATGAGAGAAACAAAGTCAATGTTCGATCGTAATAAAGTGCTTGCACACGTGCAACAAAGTAAATAAAAAGTGCATTGGAGTACACAACTCGTAACAGCTACCATCGTAAACATCTTCATTTTTATATATTTAATATTATGAACTGTTTTCAAAAAAAGGATGTCCTTAATTGGATTGTATGTTCTTTTTTTTTTGAACCTCACGCTGTATCCCGCATATAGCAGGGTAGGCAGAGGGAACCTGAGAACCTAGTGTTAAGACACTCCGTTCTCTTACAACAATTCCTTTCCCCACTTTCCGCCAAATTGAGGCATTGTAGCTGAGTGGCGGAACTCAACGCCGCACTTTGCCTTGATACCAAACCCAGAAAATGAAAAGAGTAACATTTCCTGGAGTGGGAATCGAAACCACAACCTGTCGCGTTTACAGTCGCACGTTTGTGCCTCTGCGCTACGACAGGCGATATAAATATCTTCATTTTTATACATTTAATATTATGAACCGTTTTCTAAAAAAAAGATATTCTCAATTGGATTGTACTCTAATATTTTTTAATGTGTGTTACCGCACAACTTTTTATTGGCTAATTTTACTGGCTCTTTCTTTATATCATAGCTAGCAGAGACGAAGGGTGAAAATTTTATAAAGGTAACCCAGTAAATTTAGGGAATCCGGTATATACAGATAAGCCGGTATATATAGTTTGGACCTGGACGACGAATAGGCACTTACAGTTTCGTTGGGATTGGTTTTTTTCCTGTTTAAAAAAATATTGGAAAGTATCTGATTTACAATTTGCCTCCATTTGGCGGAAAGTGGGGAACGGAATTGTTGTAAGAGAACGGAGTGTCTTAACACTAGGTTCTCAGGTTCCCTCTGCCTACCCTGCTATATGTGGGATACAGCGTAAAGTTAAAAAAAAATCTGACTTACATAGTCAGTACTTACATACATGCGATAGTTCTACATTCAATTCTTACTGAATTAAATATTAGTCTTAGAATATTTTTTGCACTGGTTGAGAAGGCCGAAGTCATTGGTTACATTGCGTTCCATGAGCATTCAGTATTTTACGAGTAAAGGCAAGAAGTGAAAACGAAATTGGACGAAAACTTTTAAAATAATTAAAAAGTACAAATAATCTACGACTAAAATTGATGAATTTTTTATTTTGACATATAAACACCTGTCGTGGCGCAGGGGCACAAGCGTGCGACTGTAAACACGACAGGTTGTGGGTTCGATTCCACTCTAGGAAATGGAATTTTTCATTTCCTGGGTTTGGCAACAAGGTAAAGTTGAGTTTCGCCACTCGGCATGCAATGCCTCAATTCGGCAGAAAGTGGGGAACGCAGTGTCTTAACAGTAGGTTCCCTCTGCCTACCCTGCTATATGCGGGATACAGCGTGAAGCTATGTATGTATGTATATACACATATAAATAGGTGATATATTCTAGAACAAAATCGTATATAAATACATTTAAACAATTGTTTATATTTATGGTATCTGTCCATACAGTGCACAACGATGGCTGAATGTCGGACAGTCAGAGCCAAGAGAGATATTACAGTGTATGTACCAAGCTATTCGCCTGCGGCTTTACACACACTATGTTACGGGGAATCCCCGTAGGTTTCTACGATGGCAGCGTGTGTCCCAATAAATTCTTTTAACACCCGACATAAATGTTTACTGTGAGAATGAATTGCTATGTTTATTTGAATTTGATAAATTAGATATGTTAGTTGTTAATGAGGAACTATGGGTCCCTCTGCCTAACCTGCTTTCTGTGGGATACGGCATGAAACTACAAAAAATAGTAACGATCACTTTATTTGAACATTTTTGATTAAGTCTTAGTATAGGTTCTATATTAGAGTCAGTTAATTGTCTCCTGACTTCAAGACATACCATGTTGAATAACAGAACTTATCTCCGCGCTTTGACTTACCAGAGCTACGAAATCATAATAATTTAAATATAATCATTCCCTGAGTGGGAATTGAACCCACTACTAACACAGTCAAATGGTGACCCACTGCGCAGGCCATAGAATATTTATCACGCTGAATAACTTTTACTAAGGAGTCGTTGCTTAGTTCTTTAAATTTTATGGTCTATTATGGTTTTATTAGTTAACTTACATCAAAATCAATTATACATATATTATAATATATATCACATATATGTTTAATAGGCATATTCAATAACTAGAATCTAGAAAGAATATCTTGGAAAGCTAGATATTCTCTTATCTTAACAATTATGAGCTGAACACTCAACATAGATACTATATCTCGAATTTGGGTGCAAGGGGAAAACGTAGTGTTTTGACACTAGGTTTCCTCTGCCTACCCTGATATGCGGGATAAAGCATGAAATAATATATAGATCTAGAGTTCCTGTTGACGCGTTAACAACGCGTTGTCGATCAATGCATATATCACTTTATATAAACATGCATGTCAAACCATGGTAGTGTGTGTAACATTTATCTATATATAAATATTTGAAGCAAAAACTTTGGATCCCTTTTTACGAAAATTACGCGGACGGAGGAGCATGAAACTTGGCACACTTATAGCTTATATAGAGAAGGAGTGCAAAAGCTAATATTTTTTTTAAATAATGCATGAAAAGTATGTTAAATTAATAAAATAAATGTTACATACACTACCATGGTTTGACATCCATGTTTATACAAATTGACATATACACCAGTTTTATTGGGTTAATATATTTTTATGCTATATTTTAAAAAGATATTATCATTATGCACTCCTTCGCTATATAAACTATAAGTGCCAAGTTCCATTCTCCTCCGTCCACTTAATTTTCGTAAAACGGAGTCCAAAGTTTTTCCTTCACGTATTATACGTACTCGAGTTGTTGTTATCTCTTAAATTCCAATAGATATTCATAATCATATCATAATTGGATATTTTTGCCATTCCTATATTAAAGGAGCCACTAAATAATAATAATTCTTGCAATATCTATAAATAAGTGTAACAAAGATAGAAAATAAATTCAGCGTCAATTTTTAATAATGATCTTAATAATCGAAATATTAAAGAAAATATAGAAATGTTTGAGTATTCGAATCAGCAGAGTTCAAATGAGTTATTAAATGATAAATATAAATTCAGTCCATATCTATGTAGATATACAAAGTATTATACCATGTGGAAATGTATTATAAAAAATAGTACTAAACAAATATATAGATCTAGTAACTTTCAAAAATTTTCTTTATATCTCAAACACTCATATAAGCAAAGAAAAATCATTTTTACTTTAACAAAGTGAAATAAAATATTCACAACGGGTATTCATTATTATTGTAATAGTACACTTTGAGTTACCAATTAGTCTAATTGATAAAATGTATGAGACTATTAAATTATGAGAGTTTTACCCCAAATTTAAAACAATATATTTTAAACTAGAAAACTATTAATGCATTTGAGCCTCAAATGAAAATGAATAAGTACTTTTTTTCTTTTTTTTTGTTTATTAGTCCACAAAACAAATTACAATCGGTGTACAAGTAAATAACTATAAAATTACAACTATTGTAGAAACGATTGCTTTTATTTCTATGCAGACACAACATGCATTGATAATTATTACAAACAGGCAAGACAAGAAAAAAACTAACTAAAGGTTTGATTCCCATTCGGGAGAATTAATATGTTTAAATTATTTTTTCTCTTTTCTGTTTCAAGGATAGGTTTTGCTATTCAATGTGGAGAACGACCGACCAAGCAAATTGACACTAAGTATTTTTTGGCAACCATGAGGCAAGAAGCGTAAAGTTGTAAGAAATACTTGCATTGGGTATACAGAAAGAACTTAATTAGCATCCGTCCGACCATATTACAAAAAATCACCGATAAAAAAATAATATAAACATTCCTCAACGTGGTGCAGAGGAACAGCGTCTGTAAACGTAATCGTTGCAAAACAAAATACATCAATGAGTACTGCTACTCATACACGTAATAGATAGATAAACTCTTTATTGCATACATTAAAGAAAATAACATTTTACATAGATATCAACAACAGAAAAAAAACCACAAACAATAAAAAATAACATGTACGAAAAGACTACTTCGAAAGGAGGTAGTATGCAAAGGCGACCTTATCACTACAAGTGATCTCTTCCAGGTAACCTTTGACATAAACATTCAACATATATAATATACCCTATAGGACATCATGGTAGGGCATAAAATATAAAAGCGAATACAAAAGAAAACAAATAATTTTGGCAACTTATACATATGCAACATTTATACTAAGCACTAATAATCACATTTAATAAAAAGAAATATTCTCGAATTCTCGAAATTTAATTCCCGAATTCTGGCGGAAAGTGATGACCGAAGTTTTCTGACACTAGGTTCTCCCCGCCTAACCAAATAATGCAGGAAAAGACATGAACTGCGAAACATTCCACCAATGAGCTTCGAACCTGCAACCATAATTTCCAGCTGTACATAATGTAATCGATTCCACCAGATATTATTTGACATAACCATCATTTCTTCCTTACTTTATTCTTACCAGCTTATTACGTTTTTACCGTCCATTACACTTTTTGCGATATGAGCTATTACTATGAGATATGGCGATCAAAATTACTGGATTATCTTCATAAAAGAGATGTAATGATGTTGGTAGATATTAAAACGTCGGGGAAGCAGCTTAACTTGATTTATTGTGTACATTATACAAGCCTTTTGTATTATTTTTCTTTCAAATATCATATTACTGAGGATAATAGTTAGTATTTTATTCATGTCGAATTTTCTTTTTTGGTTGTATGTTCTGTATGGATCTTGAAATGTATATAGGTAGCTATATATTTTTTGTAGCGCACATTTTTCCTTATAGCAGAGTAAGAGAGAAACTAACTTAAAGACACACTATTCTCCACTTTCCGCCCTCAACACCAAAAGCCGAGCGAAAAAAATAATTAATTTAAATAAGTATAAGTAACGTCTGTCATGTCGCATAGGCACAAACGTGCGAATGTAAATGAGACGGGTTGTGGGTTCGATTTCTACTTCAGGAAATGTAAAGTTTAGTGTTTTCATTTCCTGGGTTGGCGACAAGGAAAAACGCGGCGTTGAGCTCCGCCACTCAGCACGCAATGCCTCAATTCGGCGGAAAAATGTATAATAATTTAGCCGAGTAAAGATCAAAGCCACAATCAACGATGACCAGTAAGATTACATTAAATACTTCTTATTATTATTTTTAAAGTATTATTCCTAAAAAAGCTGTGGTAATTTTAAAATTCCACTATATAAGGGAAAGGATTATAATAATTGCCAATTGGTCAAACGATATTGGGTCCGCGCTGTAACGACGCATCGTTGGCTGCGGTCCAGCTGTTTACAAAATAAACAAATATCGGAACGGAATTATAAATATAAAGTGTAAGTTCAATTTTATAGCAACTGCAAAGTGCGACATGTTACTTATGAGAAAGAGACACTTGATGTAACCGTTTAAATGTAACGAAAATTATATACTTACATATATATTTAATGATATGTATTTAGTATTTCTACTTCTTCAACAATGCCTCAATTCAGCGGAAAGTAGGTAACGGAAATGTTGAAAGAGAACGGAGCGTCTTAACACTAGGTTCTCAGGTTCCCTCTGCTTACCCTGATATGCGCAGAATACAGCGTGAAGCAAAAAAATAAAAATAAAACATATAGATTATATAATTCTGTCCAAAAACATTGTACTGATGTTAATGTATGGAATTAAATGATGTTGACAATCGCTAAGGAGGCTCATCATAGTTGTTAATATTTTGTAAAATTATATTTGAAAAGAGCAACTGTTGAGTTTCTCGCCGACTCTTCTCAGCAGAACTGCCTTCTAAGTCGGTGGTAGCTTACGGTAGGACTGACAATACTGACATCTTTATCTAATTGATAATTCAAAATAGCTTGTAATATCTTATTTGAAAGAAGAATATTTTGATTTTGGTTTTCGTAGCTGTAATGTACGTAAATAACAAATAAATTTAGGCTATCGTAGCGCACTGAGACAGCGTCTGACTGCAAACACAATGATTATGAGTTTCATTACCACTAGGATTACATTTAAATTATTTTCGTCTTTAATTCAGGCGAAAAGCGGAGAACAGAGTGTCTTGAGACTAGGTTCTTTCTGTCTGCTCTACAATGCGGAATAAGGCATAACCCTGAAAAGATAAGAAACACAAAAATAATTTTCCCGCGATTTCCCTTTTCTGTAGAAATTTTAATCTTCTTTTGGTTCTCGAGTAATTTACATCTTAAATTTCAACTTTCTTTACAGCTAACAATTTCAGTTGTGCGTTATTTGACAGACACTAGTTATTTATATTTATTAATATTTTTATAACTTTACTTTAAGCTGTCCCTAATTTAAGCTATCCCTAGTGGAGTAGTCAGAGAGAAGGGAAAACGCTACCACTGAATCTTTAGTTTCTTTCACAGTCATTGACTTTCTTATACCTAAAACATAGAACACTTTCATTTACCTAATACCCATAGTTATAAAATATTCTTTCGATTTGCAATCGTAATAGACGTAGGAATTCACAACGAAAACATCTGATAGGTACTTGAATATACGACAACCCCTATTTTTATGTGCCATCATTATACGACATTACTTATGCCAACAAAAATCTCAGTAAAACTTGTGAGACGCAATTTGCGATCATTATCTCAACTTGAGAGCTAACTCTCTCACATTTTTGACGGCAAACACGCGCTAACTTGTTCAAATAACTTACAGAATTTACATAATTTTCTGAAGACATTACTTTACAGTTGTCCGACGATCATTTTGACTTAAGCGTTTAAGTTGCTTCTTCAAATGGGAATCCATAATAATATTATAAATGGGACAGTGTATTTGTTTGTTTGTCCCGTTTTTAAATTGCAACGAAGTGAGTAATAGTTAGGTAGGTTTAGAGTGGGATAAACTACTTTTCTTTTAGCTTCACGCTGTATCCCGCATATAGCAGGGCAGGCAGGCAGAAAAAACCTGAGAACCTAGTGTTAAGACACTCCGTTCCCCACTTTCCGTCGAATCGAGGCATTGCGTGCTGAGTGGCGGAACTTAACGCCGCGCTTTGCCTTTTTAGCGACGTGAAATATCTCATTCCCATAGGAGTTTCCATAATAATATGACTTCTTATTGATTAAGTGAACAAAGCCGCGGCTAACAGCTAGTATACTGTAAATGGAATATTATAATGTTTCTTTTATCTTCACATCATTAGAATTTCGGCAGAGGAACTATAACACCATTTTCCCCTTTTTCCTAAAATAATAACGTTAAGTGTCTACTGAAGGGGCAAATAAGCTTCGCATTGAGTCAAAGAAAAATGAATTACTAGTTGCAACCCACAGCTTCGTTTGTGTGGACTATAAAAAACATAAAATCTTGTTTCTTTCGTTCACATAGTAACTTCAAAGAATCTTCTTTTAGTGGTTCCCTAGACTTTCCAAGCAAACTGAAAAAAAATACCCTTCAAGTTTTAAAACCACAGCGCTTGTGATGCTTTCTTAGATTATTTAAGTTAACAAATGAAATTTGAATTTCATATTTTTACTATGCGACTTCAAAAAGAGAAGGTTTTCAACTCGACTGTATTTTTTTACTGGATTTTTACTGGATTTTGACTTTTTATTGGATCAAGTGCATTTTACTGCAAATCGGTTTTCTTATTTTGTTAATATCCTTATTATTTCTCTAAAAAAATATTGAATAAACACTAAAGTAAGGACTTAGATGTCTTGAATCTTTATTATAAAGAAAGTTATAACCTCAGACAGAAAGAGAAACACGTAAAGGGAAAAATATATATGACACATATAAAGGATAAGCCCAAGCATTAGAGCCGGTCCGATAAATCTCAAATCCTTGACCGAGAATCGATACATTAATAACTGTCACCGGTCCTTGTATGTACCAGACGTGAATAAATAATGGAGAAATCGGAGAGCTTAGCACATTATAGGTATTTTGAAAAAAATGATTAAAATTTAATTAATACGTGAAGCAAAAACTTTGGACCCCTTTTTACGAAAATTACGCCGACACCTCTGTCGCATGAAACTTGGCACACTTATAGAAGAGTGGAGAATCCATTTTTTTTTAAAAAATGCATAATAAGTATATTGAATTAATAAAATAAATTTACACACAATACCATAGTTTATCATTCACGTTTATATAAAGTGACATATACATACATTGCTAAAGACAGCGTTGTTAACGCGTCACCGGGGCCACTAGTGATAGCGACGTTTCTTTAGAATTTGAGCTTTGAGCAACTAAATATTAATTTCCCCAAGTAGGGATTGAAGCCCGACCTATAACCTTTTATAGTCGGATACTAACATATTATACAACATAACCACGTAACCGCCGCCACAGTAAACACAAGTGCTGTATTTTGACGGCGGTCGCATCGGCACGTAGCGCCTTGTTTACTTTTCACTTGTACAACAGCTTGCATTATTAAATTATAATCTGGTCAGTTTTTATTGCCTGTGGCTATGCAGTATGTACGTCAATTTTTAAATATAGCTCTGCGAAAACATAAAAACGAAAAAAGGAAAATGTTTTAACTTCACGCTGTATCCCGCATGTAGCGGGGTAGGCAGAGGGAACCAGGTAACCTAGTGTTAAGACACTCCATTCTCTTTCAACAATTCCGTTACCCAGTTTCCGCCGAATTGAGGCATTGCGTGTTGAGTGGCGGAACTCAACACCGCGCTTTGCCTTGTTACCAAGCCCAAGAAATGAAAATACTAAATTTTACATTTCCTGGAGTGAGAATCGAACCCACAACCTGTCGCGTTTACAGTCGCACGCTTGTGCCTCTGCGCCACGACAGGCGTTGTAAATTCCTTTTTTTTTTGTATTTTTACTTCCTATAGGAAATTGTCAGTTGCTAGCGTTTCCCTGCCTTTTTTTTTGTCCACGGACCCTTAGAAAATGAAGCACAGGTTTCACGCATCCCCTTACTAAAATAATTTTAGTTAGTACAGATACAAAAAAAAACAAATACAGAAGGTAAATACTCGTATAAATTTTTATTATAAAAAATATGAAAAAAAATAATTTGAAGGTTGGTGTTGCCTTTTTGCGGTCCTTTTACATTTAATGAACGATTTATGTATGGTCCAGATATGACACCGCGGACCCCCATACATATACTCGTGGACCCCCAGGGGTCCATGGACCACAGCTTGGGAAACGCTGACGTCAACGTCACGTCAAATTTATATAGTTTTTCACGTCAAATTTATATAATTTTTCACTTAAAATTTATATAATTTGTCACGTCAAATTTATATAATTTGTCACGTCAAATTTATATAATTTGTCACGTCAAATTTATATAATTTGTCACGTCAAATTTATATAAGTTTTCACGTCAAATTTATATAATATTTCACGTCAAATTGACGTCGTCGTCGTCGTTGAACTGTCGTGGCGCAGAGGCACAAGCGTGCGACTGTAAACGCGACAGGTTGTGGGTTCGATTCCCACTCCAGGAAATGGAATTTCTCATTTTTCCTAGGCTTCGTGACCAGGCAAAGCGCGGCGTTGAGTTTCGTCACTCAGCACAAAATGCTTCAATTCGGCGGAAAGTGGGGAACAGAGTGTCATAACACTAGATTCCCTTTGCCTACCCTGCAATATGCGGGATATAGCGTGAAGCTATGTATGTATGCATAATACAGACATTATACAGACATGTTAGTGTCTCCTAGCGGAACTTAACGCCAAAATTTATTAATTGTCTACAAATGAAAAATATATAAATCTGCATATTTACTTCTTACGCCATCGTAGACAGCGTCTGACTGTGAAGGCGATGGCTGTGATTTTATGTATACTAGATATATAGAATCTATCTGTCTAGTATATCTGTCTAGTATATCTTTTTTAGTGGAAAAATTATCTAAAATATTTTTTCGGCGTTGAGTTCCGCCACTCAGCACGCAACACCTCGATTCGGCGGAAATTCGACGGAAATGTTAATAGAACGGAGTGTCTTAACACTATGGTTCTCAGGTTCCCTCTGCCAACCGTGCTATGTGCGGGATACAGCGTTAAGCTAAAAAAAAATATTTTTTTATTAAGAAAAAAAAATAAAAATATTCCTCCTTTTAGTATAAGAGTATCTAAAGAGAACAATATATATAAACTACAATTACCTTCTACAATTCATCATAATCAACATTCTTTGGGGATTTGCAACTGGAGCATCTCTCAAGAGTTCAATAACGATGATCGCAAAGTATACGAGTATTTCTTACTGACCGCAGATTTATCTCAGATGAACAAGATAATGTTACTAGTTTTTATTTCCATATAAATATCTAGTATTTACATTATAATTGTACATTTTAGTTCAATTTTGAAATCGGATTTCTTTTTTTCTTAAAAATTTGATTATTTCTTAAAAAAACTCAACAAAATCAAAAAACAAGTAATTAAAAAAACAATTAAAATTCCATATATTAATTTGTACTCGTAAATCCTAAAATTTATAACTCTAAAAAAATCATCCATTCATTTCTCTTAATTCTAAGCTAATTCGGGAAGCTTTAAGAAGCTTAGACGAACGAAAGTACCCAACTTTATGACCCCCAAGTATCGTTAATTACTATTAAATAGTACTAAACTAAGTGTTTTGGGTTTCATTAACGAAGAACGAACAAAGGAAAAAAGTCTTGGTAAGGTTTTTTTCAAACATTAGCTTCCTAAGTAATTATCTAGAAAAAAGTAAGAGGCCTCTCGTAGCGCAGAAGCACCAACGCGCGACTGTAAATGCGACGGGTTGTGGGTTCGATTCCCATCCCAGCAAATGAAGATAATATTTAGTTTTTTCATTTTCACGTTGAATCTCGCCGCTCAGCACGCAATGCCTTGAGGCATTTGGCGGAAAGTGGGATACGAAAATCTTAAAACACAACGGAGTGTCTTAACACTAAGTTCTCTGGTTCCCTTTGCTTACCCTGCTTTGTGTGGGATACAGCATGAAGAAGAGAAAAAAAAGATATAAGATCTACTAATAAGAATCTCTACTATTGTAAATGTGAATGTAAGTTTATTTGTTACGCTTTCACGCCAAACTAATGAACTGATTATCATGAAACTTTGTAAACATGTTCTTATAGGTTTAAAAAGGGACATAAGAATATATTATTAAAAAATTGAAAATATAGCTAATAGTTAAAGCTTTCAGTATAGACTGCCATTGACCACACGAGCGAAGCTGCGGTTAATAGCTAGTATATTATAAATGCGAAAGACTTTAGGGAGAATGAATACTTGACTAATGTATAATAAAAACTACTGATGCGGTCTAGGCGAAACTTTATAGTTATATAAGTTATATTTTTACATCAGAATAACGTACATATATAGATGAAGCAAAGATGAAGGCGTGAAGCAGGAAAAAAGAATGAATTTCTATAAGTGTCAAAAAGATGAATTTAATGGGTGTAAGAAAGAATTTAAAGTTCACTACCTACCTTACCTAGCTTCACGCTGTATCCCGCACATAGCAGGGTAGGCAGAGGGAACCTAGTGTTAAGACACTCCGTTCCCCACTTTCCGCCGAATTGAAGCATTACGTGCTGAGTGGCGAAACTCAACGCTTTGCCTTGTTACCAAATCCAGGAAATGAAAAATTCCATTTTCTGGAGTGGGAATCGAACCCACAACCTGTTGCGTTTACAATCGCACGCTTGTGCCTCTGCGCCACTACAGGTGTTCACTAACTATATACAAATGTACATACAAACATACATATTATAATAATACCGGAAATTGGATATGATATATTGTTCAATGTCTAATAATATTTCCTTATAATTATATTGACAACACGTGCTCAAACACACGAGAACACGAGACTATGTACTTATACGTGATACATATGCACAATAGGCTATGTGGGATGACCTAAGATAGGGATAAAGGTGAATTCATAAAACGGTATCGCTTATTATTTTTTAACCGATTTTCATAAAAGAAGTTACTCAATTCAATTATTTATTTTTTATTTATGTTACCATATATTTTTTGACTAGGTGAATTAATTTTGAATAGAGTTCCCGTTGACGCGTTAACAACGCCTTATCTATCAATATATAGGTTTTTTTTTAACTTCACGCTGTAACCCGCATATAGCAGGGTAGGCAGAGGGAACCAGAGAACCTAGTGTTAAGACACTCCATTCTCTTTCAACAATTCCGTTCCCCGCTTTCCGCCGAGTTGAGGCATTGCGTGGGTATATACGTCACTTTATATAAACATGGATGTTAAACCATGGTAGTGTGTGTAACATTTATTTTATTAATTAAATATACATTTACATGGAGTGTCTTAACACTAGATTCTCTGGTTCACTCTGCCTACCCCGCATATAGATGCGGGATACAGCGTGAAATTAAAAAAAAAATTAAATATACTTTTTATGCATTATTTAAAAAAAATATTAGCATTCTGCACTCATTCTCTACATAAACTATAAGTGTGCCAACTTACATGCTCTTCATGATCCAAAGTTTTTGCTTCACGTATTTATATATAGATGTTTCTTTTTTAGACGATAGCTAGTGTATGTTTAGTTTTTATTAAAATCTGAATTATTTTTAGCTTCATATTTTACCTTTTTCGGCGGAAGTCGGAGAGAAGGAAGTACCAAATTGTTGTAGTATACCTCATTCGCATTATCTTGCCAAGCCAAGGGAGGTCCTAATGCTTTTAATGTGACCTTCCTCCAATGTCCGAAGTCAATTAAGGTGTCCTTCTGGCTATAAAATCTATTTAGTTAGATCAAATAAATAAATATCATACCTATTAAACAAATGAAAATTTAATAAAAATAAGAAAAATATTGGCATACATTTCAAAGATACTTAAATATATATTATATCTTTTTTTTTAGCTTCACGCTGTATCCCGCATATAGCAGGGTAGGCAGAGGTAACCTGAGAACCTAATGTTAAGACACTCCGTTCCCCACTTTCCGCCGAATTGAGACATTGCCTGCTCAGTGACGGAACTCAACGCCGCGCTTCGCCTTATTCCCAAACCCAGGAAATGAAAATCCTACACATTTCCTGGCGTGGGAATCGAACCCACAGCCTGTCGCATATACAATCGCACGCTTGTGTATCTACGCCACGATAGGCGATGATATAATACATAAACTAAATATTTCGTTACTTTGTTGAATTGAAGTTGAGTGGGAATCGAACTCATGACTATCGTGTTATGGATCTACTACCTATTAACTATGCTATGGCATACTTTTTTAATTCCCTAATTGATAAATAATGTCTAGACACGTTTTTT
This sequence comes from Philaethria dido, assembly GCA_033558755.1. Classification (NCBI taxonomy): domain Eukaryota; kingdom Metazoa; phylum Arthropoda; class Insecta; order Lepidoptera; family Nymphalidae; genus Philaethria; species Philaethria dido. Next base: position 57,364 of record JAKGSA010001015.1, on the reverse strand, counting down.
AATTACATCTGAGCTTTTTTAAAATTTATATTTCATTCACAATTGCCATATGGTATCGTCTTTCTTCTATCAAATTATATTTATTACAAAATTTTACTTTTTTCGTCGTTACTTAGTTCTAGATCTGTACAGTAAATACCGTTTAGTTACATCTACTAGTGTCCCCGTTGACGCGTTAACAACGCGTTGTCTTTCGCAATATATATACGTCACTTGATGTAAATATGTATGTCAAACCATAGTAGTGTGTGTAACATTTATTTTATTAATTTAATAAACTATTCACGCATTATTTAAAAAAATATTAATATTCTGCACTCCGTCTCTATATGCACTATATGTGTGCCAAATTTCATGCTCCTCCGTCAGCGTAATTTTCGTAAAAAGGGGTACAACATTTTTGCTTCACGTATTTATACATAAATTATTCTAGCTTTACGCTGTATCCCGCATTTAGCAGGATAGGCAGAGAGAACCTGAGAACCTAGTGTTAAGACACTCCGTTCTATTAACATTGCCGTTCTTCACTTAACTAAATGTTTATTACCTAATTAAATAGCACGGAGCAACAGAACGTAATAAATCATATGATTAAATCATTTTACCTGAAATATTCCTCTTTGTGGTTTTTTGTGTGGAAAGATTGCATTGAGTGGCGGAACTCAACGCCGCGCTTTATTTGTTACAAATATTGTCATTAAATGTATTCTGATATCGTATTTATTGTAATTTATTCATTATTATATCGTAGTAATGTAATTTATGCATCTTCATACTGTTTCTCACGTAGCTGGCTAAAAGCTGTCAAGCTAAGTGTCAAGATAAACCGTTGTTTAGTTACCGTTGGAATTCGAGACATTGTGAATTAAATGGTGAAGATCAACGCCGCAAAATTAGAATAAATTATAATCATTTTTACAAAGGTAAAGTGCGGCGTTGAGTTCCGCCACTCAGCACGGAATGCCTCAGTTCGGCGGAAAGTGGTGAACAGAAATGTTAAAACAGAACGGAATGTCTTAACATTAGCGTGAAGCTAAAAAAAAAAAATATTTTTCCCAGTGTGGATAGAACTCATAACTATCGTGCTTACAATCAAAGAATATCCCGCTACGATACATCCCATACATAAAATTAAAACATTTATTTATTTTTAAAAATAAAAAACACTGCAGTTAAAATAAATTAAATTGCTACCTGTTTAATGTCAGTTAAACGATAATTATCGTTTCTGAGTGCAGTAAATATAGCAGCTACACGTTTTTAAGACCTTTATAGGAGCAAAACCTGAGTAATGATTAATATCATGTGTATTCTCGGCCAAGTCAGTCGCTTAACGTGTTTTTGAATACCTATATTCATTTATTTAATTCATATTTTAAATAGATATATGTTTTTATTCTGTTTTTATGTAGTTATTATAATACAGTTTTAAAGTATATGTGAAAATAAGCAGTAAGTGATTATAATTATTTTTTTGTTTATTTAAGCTATTAATTCTTTGTTGGGATGCGTTGGAATGTAAACGTAATATATACATCTTTCTATATACTAGTGCCCCTGTTGACGTGTTAACAACGCGTTGTCTTTAGTAACGTATATGTCACTTTGTATAAACATGGATGTCTAGCCATGGCAGTGTGTGTAACATATATTTTATTAATTCAATATACTTTCTATGCATTATTTAAAAAAAAATATTAGCATTTTGCACTCCTTTTCCATATAAACTATAAGTGCGCCAAGTTTCATGCTCCTCCGTCCGCGTAATTTTGGTAAGAAGGTATCCAAAGTTTGTGCTTCACGTATTTATATATAGATAAATATCATTGATCCAAGTAATGAAAAATTCCATTTCCTGGAGTGGGTATCAAACCCACAACCTGTCGCCCTTACAGTCGTATGCTTGTTCCTCTGCGCCACGACAGGCGTTTTTATGTGAAAGAATCACAGACATATATCCATCATCACAAACTTTTGCATTCAATTAATATAGGATCATCTAACTATAAATAGCTTAATCAGCTGACCCCTAAAACGAGAAGATAATTGATAAGGGCATATATTTATATGTAATATATTCAGATATAGAACCAATACACTATACTCAAGCTTATGCAAAAACATGACCAATTTATTATGAACTTATTAGAATTAATACCGCGTCACAGTAAGGTAGCGTTTGAATGAACGCGATTGGTTATGCATTCGATTCCCACTCGGGAGAATGATTATATGTAAATTATTTTTATTATAACGCCTGTCATGGCGCAGAGGCACAAGCGTGCGACTGTAAACGAGACAGGTTTTGGGTTCAATTCCCACTCCAGGAAATGTTAAGTTTAGTATTTTTATTTCCTGGGTTCGGTAACAAGGCAATGCGCGGCGTTGTGTTCCGCCACTCAGCACGCAATGTTTCAATTAGGCAGAAAGTTGGGAACGGAGTGTCTTAACACTAGGTTCCCTTTGCCTACCCTGCTATATGCGGGATACAGCGTGAAGCTATGTTACATGCATATATACATGTATGTTAGTATGTTATTTTGATTTTGTCTGTACTGGTGAGACAAAGCGAAGCGTTAAATTCCGTCACTTAATACACAATGTCTCGAATTCGGGCGAAAAGCGGCTAACGGAGTGTTTTGACACTAGTTTCTCTCCGTCTACTCTGCTATATAAGTAAAAGAGTGAAACAGAATAAAAGCTTCACTTTATTAGTTTACTGGGTGAAGATAATGCCGATGACCTTAACAAAGTCATGAGCACCCGACTAACAAGCCAGTTTTTCTTTTTATTTCAACATTTTTTAATAATATTCTAGATATATTATTAGCTCTTTCTGAGCAAAATATTGTTCAATTATTTGCTATTTGCTAATCGCTAGTACTTAAGTGGTTGTGGGTTCGATTCCCACTCGGGGTAATGATTACATTTAAATTATTTTCATTTTATCCGCTCTGTTAAGACTTAATAACGCAATATAGAATAATACGATAACCAAAACATAATAGCCATGCGAAATAAACCAAACTAAGTAAAATATTAAATGTAATATTCCAACACTCAGCACGCAATGCCTTAATTCGGCAGGAAGTGGTGTTGAAAGAGAATGGAGTGTCTTAACACTAGGTTCTCAGGTTCCCTCTGCCTACCCTGCTATATGCGGGATACAGCGTAAAACTATGAGTATAATATTACTTAGCAGTTAGACGTTTTTCCTGCATAGAACTTAGTGTCACACTCCGTTCACCACTTTCCGCCCGAATTCGAGACATTGTGTGTTGAGTGGCGGAACTCAATGCCGCAATTGCTATATCTTTTTTTTTTTTAACTTCACACTGTATCCCGCATATAGCAGGGTAGGCAGAGGGAAACAGTACAGAACAGGAGTACCTAGTGTTAAGACACTCCATTCTCTTTCAACAATTCCGTTCCCCACTTTCCGCCGAATTGAGGCATTGCGTGTTGAGTGGCGACTCTCAACGCCGCGCTTTGCCTTGTTACTAAACCCAAGAAATGAAAATACTAAATTTTACATTATCCTGGGGTGGTAATCGAACCCACAACCTGTCGCGTTTTCACAACCTGTCGTCGCACGCTTGTGCCTCTGCGCCACGACAGGCGTTAGACTATATCATTTACCTGATATAGTTAGACTATAACAGGTAAATGAAAATAATTTAAAATATATAATCATGGCCCCGAGTCAAAATCGAACCCACAACCCATCGCGCTTACACTCAATGTCCCACTGCGCCACGATGGGCTTTATTATTATAAATCAATACTAATAAACGACAGAAAATATATATTTTAAATACTTTAAAATAAGCAACTATACGCTGTAGCAATCCAAGTATTAAAATAAAATGTAAAGGAAAAAAGGCATGTACGATAATATAATTAGACTATAATAACCGGTTACAATCAACTAGCAATGCTTTATACAAGTACTTGTTAACTTGAGAAAAATCGAATTGTTTTAAATACACGTTTTAAATATAACTAGTGTTCCCGTTGACGCGTTAATAACGCGTCCTAACATCGTATGTATGTATCACTTTATATAAACATGGATGTCAAACCATGGTAGTGTGTGTCACATTTATTTTATTAATTTAATATACTTTTTGTGCATTATTTTAAATAGACGCCTGTCGTTGGCGCAGAGGCACAAGTGTGCGACTGTAAAGCGTCAGGATGTGAGTTCGATTCCCACTCCAGTAAATGAAGTATTTTCATCTTCTGGGCTTGGTAACAAGGCAAAGCGCGACGTTGAGTTCCGCCACTCAACATGCAATGTCTCAATCTGGCGGAAAGTGGGGAACGGATTTGTTGAAAGAGAACGGAGTGTCTTATTACTAGAATCTCGGGTTCCCTCGGCCTACCCTGCTATATGCGGCATACAGCGTGAAGTTAAAAAAAAAAGAAATAAAAAGATATTATCATTGTGCACTCCTTCGCTTTGTAAACTATTAGTGTGCCAAATTTCATGCTACTCCGTCTGTGTAATTTTCGTAAAAAGATGTCCAAAATTTTTGCTTCTATTTACTATTTTATTAAGAAAATATAATTTTTACCCGACCTCAGAAAAAAAAGAGGTTATCAATTCGACTTTTTTGCATGTTACCGCATAACTTCGTACTGGGTGAACCAGTTTTAATTATTTTTCTTTAATATGATAAAATCTGACAAGTAGTTTCTGAGTTATTCATAATAATTGTACTTTTTTTAATTATGTCATATTTTCCTAATTCCTGGACCGAATTATATAAATAAGGTGACGTTAGGTATATAGGTATTGCTACTCCAAGTGTTCTTAGATATGTGACGTCACTTTTAATTCAATATGGCGCCCTCTAGAGGCAATTACGTCATGAATAAAAACAAAAAAATCGATGATGGGTACTGTGTGGGGTATAAAATGAAAGGACTTAATTAGAATAATATATGTCAAATATATAACACATAACTAGCTTTTCTAGCTTACTTTATTTGTATTTGCTTCCTAAATTTGAAGAATTAGTTCAGTCGGGTTTTTTGTTCGTTATAATTATTATGTGAGTTATTCACATATGTTTCATATATAAATAACACACATAATAACGCTTGCGTTAGTGATTGATTGACAGATAACTCACAAACGAAATCACAGCCCACAGAAAACTGTTGAGTAGAGGCTACTTGGGCCAAGTCACGGGATACAGCGAACAATATTCATTTACCTGGGTATGATATTTACCATGAAACAGTACGTTTCTAGTCCATGTTTTCAAGTATAAAAAAAAATATCGTTTGTTCCGCTCCTGTAGTAATTTGGGAAACCATCTATTAGTGCCCTTTTACTCTCAATTCAATCGTCTGTTGTCTGTTAGTAACTTATTTTAGTACCTGATTTGATACCTGAGTTTTTTTTACGCTTATTTTTTTTTTTTAACTTCACACTGTATCCCGCATATAGCAGGATAGGCAGAGGGAACCAGAGAACCTAGTGTTACGACACTCCATTCTCTTTCAACATTTCCGTTCTCCACTTTCCGCCGAATTGAGGCATTGCGTGTTGAATGGCGGAACTCAACGCGGCGCTGTTGCCTTGTTACCCAATCCAAGAAATGAAAATATTAAATTTTACATTTCCTGGAGTGGGAATCGAACCCACAACGAAGCACGCTTGTGCCTCTGCGCAACTACAGACGTTTTTTACGCTTATTATCTTATATATACAATTACACTTTATTTCTCCCTTCGTCTCTATCCCTGAGAACCCCCAATGGATATATTTTTACAAGTTTCCACTATTGTACTATTATACTATTATAAGTATTAAGATATTTTTATTTTGTATCTTTCTGGTGTGTAATAAAGAGTATTTATTTATTATTATTACCCAAGATAGTAAGAATTCAATTCTGTTTTAATTAAAAAAATTCAGGTATTGGAATTTCTTTATATTGTTTCAGAAAACAAGGTATGCAAAATGGATAGCAACCTTATTGTATTCTGTACGTGTTTGCTCGCTACTATATTTTTGATCCATCATTCTACAGGTGAGGTATTTTTTACATTTCTTAGTTATTTTATCTGAGATAACTTTTACTTTTATAATAAGCAAGACCATCGCGGCACAGTGGAACTGTAAACACAATTGATTGTGAGTTCGATACGCACTCGAGGGAATTATATTTAAATTATTTTCATTTCCTCAATCATTTAAAAAAAACGAGGCGTTGAGTTTTGCTATTCATTACGTAATGACTGCAATTCTTGCAAAAGTAGGTAACAGAGTGCCTAGTTACTAGATTATCTCTGTCTACCCTTTTTTTTGTTTTTTGTTTTTAACTTCACGCTGTATCCCGCATATAGCAGGGTAGGCAGAGGGAACCAGAGAACCTAGTGTTAAGACACTCCATTCTCTTTCAACAATTCCGTTCCCCACTTTCCGCCGAATTGAGGCATTGCGTGTTAAGTGGCGGAACTCAACGCCGCGCTTTGCCTTGTTACCAAACCCAAGAAATGAAAATACTAAATTTTACATTTCCTGGAGTAGGAATCGAACCCACAATCTGTCGCGTTTACAGTCGCACGCTTGTGCCTCTGCGCCACGACAGGCGTTAATTTTTTGTGACGTTGAGAAATGCTGTCTCGAAGACTGTCCGTGCGCAAACAAAAAGTAAAAAGGTTAAAAAAGACACCTTCCTATACACAGTACACCTTTAAAACGTTCAACATAAATATTATATATTTAATATAAAATTTATAACAATATTCCAGGAACATTCCTTCCAAACTTATCAGAGTCGTGCTACAATTGCCTCTGCCATGTATCAACTGAATGTAAACTGTCAAATGAATGTAAGGAGGGTTACTGTGGACCTTTCAATATCTCCAGGGTGTATTGGGTGGATGCTGGTAGAGTGACGTTGCCTGAAGACGATCCTGAACGAAACCATGGTAATTCTTTTAATGTTTTAAAATTTATTAACGACACTTAGAATTTAAAGAAGACTTTAAAACAGAATTTAAAGATATTTCCCTAGATCATACATACATACATAACTTCACACTGTATCCCGCATATAGCAGGGTAGGCAGAGGGAACGTAGTGTTAAGGCACTCAGGAAATGAAAATACTAAACTTTAACATTTCCTGCAGTGGGAATAGAACCCACAACCTGTCGCGTTTATAGTCGCAAGCTTGTATGTCTGCGCCACGACAGGCGTTCGGTATTTTTAAAACGACTAAAAATGTCAATTGGAAAATAATACACTAAATATTAATTCACTTTACAATAAATATTCAGACAAAGTCAGGGTACGCTCCTAGTAGAGTATTCTGCTAGTAACATTAAACTATATTAATGATTCCATAGATTATATACTTACAAATGAAACATTTATCAAACAGAAAGCTTTACCTTTAAATCCTATTATCCTTCCCCATCAATAATGTAAACGGACTCAAATGTTTTAATTTCAACTGGATTTTCTACTACTAGATACTATACTATAGTAATAATAAAAATATAAAACTATTTTTGATTAATTAAATTAAATAATTCAGTAATTTCTGTTCTTTTGGTTATTTGGGCGTGCCCATTAAGCACATTGTCATGGAGCAATGTCGTGTTAGATGAAAAAGACGCGGTGGAAGTTGGTTACAGATATCAAAAAAACACTTTAAAAATTGCTTAAATGTGTAAAGATGGATGGCCTTATTCGTTAAGCCACCTGAAAAAAGTAGTATAGAACAAAACATACGCAATTAAATTAAGTAATAAATATTAAGTTGATTCGTTTTTTAAATTATTTTTTAGCTTCACGGTATATCCTGCACTTAACAGGGTAGGTAGAGGGAACCTGAGAACCTAGTGTTAAGACACTCCGTTCCCCACTATATTAGTTAATTCATAAGATTTACTATGACGCCTGTCGTGGCGTAGAGGCACAAGCGTGCGACTGTAAACGCGACAGGTTATGGGTTCGATTCTCAATCCAGGAAATGGAATTTTTCATTTTCTAGGTTTGGTAACAAGGCAAAGCGCGGCGTTGAGTTTCGTCACTCAGCACACAATGCCTCAATTAGGCGAAAGTGGGGAACGGAGTCTCTTAACACTAGGTTCCCTCTACCTACCCTGCTATATGCGGACTATAGTGTGAAGCTATGTGTGTATGTATGTTAGATTTATTCATTTCGTCGTAAATTAGTAAACGATAACGTAAATAATATAATTTATAACGGAAATAACATACTTGTAATACTAAATAAAAATAAAACAGCTTCTTGCTTTTTCTCGCATACCAAAGTAGTCAGAAAGAACCTAGTGTCAAGACACATCGTTCTCCGCTTTCCGCCCAAATTCAAGACATTGTGTGTTAAGTGGTTAAGCTCAACGCTACGTCTTGTTCTACCAAAGCGAATTAAAATAATTTTAATATAATTATTTCCCCGAGATGGAATCCAACCCACCGAGCCGATATTTGTAGACGATGTCCCACTGCGCCACGATGACCTCTATATGATGACTTACAAAAATAAAATCTCAGGAGGAAAATGGAAAACAGATTCGTCATTTTTTTCTATATAACTGATTACGGATGATTGAAGATCATTAAATAAGTCATTTTTATTTCTTTTTAATGTCGCAGTCGTGTATTACATAACCGCAAAGCGACTAATGCTTAATATTGTTTAATTTTTCTTTTACTTCTTATAAAAAAAATACTTATAAGATAGATATAAGATAGGTTTTGAACTAAAGTCCAAAGACAGGAGAAGGTTCTCAATTCGGTTGTATTTTTAATGTGTATTATCGCATAGCTCTTTACTGAGTGAACCAATTTTGATATTTTTTTATGTATATGATAGCTAGTAATTATGATGTGGTCTGATTTGAATTTAGTTAAGATCTGACAAACAGTTTTTGAGTTATTCGTAATAATGTTACTTTTTAATGCATTTTATTTCATAACGCCTATTTATTATTGCCTGTCGTGGCGCAGAGGCACAAGTGTGCGAGTGTAAAGCGACAGGTTGTGGGTTCGATTCCCACTCCAGGAAATGTAGTATTTTCATTTTCTGGGTTTGGTAACAAGGCAAAGCGCGGCGTGGAGTGCCGCCACTTAACACGCAATGACTCAATCTGGCGGAAAGTGGGGAACAGATTTGTTGAAAGAGTGTCTTAGCACTAGGTTCTCAGGTTCCCTCTGAGTACCCAGCTATATGCGGGATAGTGTGAAGATAAAAAAAAAAAATATTTCAAGTCGCTGTCCTTTTTTGTTAAAATCTTAATTATTGGTTTCTTATTTATACAAAAATCAATGAAAAATGTTTTTCAAAATAAAAAGTTCCATGCTTCGTTTTTTGGAACGTCAAATAGTTTATCACCGGTTCATTAAAGTTAATGCCTCAGATTTGAGAAGAAACGGCGCAAGAAACTCAGTGGAACTGTTTTTGAGTAATATATATGCATGAATATATAAGTATGAATATTATCGATAGTTTTACCTAAAACTTGCTATATTCATTTGCATAATGAAAAATCAATGAAAAATAAAACTTGATTTGACATGGATTTTTTAATTCCTTTTGCTACCTACCTGTATTTGTTTCTATATGTGTATCTAATGTAATTAAATATAAAACAAACAGCTTTACGCTTTATCTTGCATAGCAGAATAGTCAGAGAGAACGTAGTGTCAAAACACTCCGTTCATCACTTTCCGTCCGAACTCGAGTCCGAATGTCCAAATTAAGACTTAAAATATATATTTTTTTTTTTTTACTTCTCGCTGTATCCCACATATAGCAGGGTAGGCAGAGGGAACCTGAGAACCTAGTGTTAAGACACTCCGTTCTCTTACAAAAATTCCGTTCCACCGAATTGAGGCATTGCGTGTTGAGTGGCGGAACTCAACGCCGCGCTTTGCCTTGTTATCAAGCCCAGGAAAATGAAAATACTAACATTTCCTGTAGTGGCAATCGAACCCACAACCTGTCGCGTTTACAGTCGCATCTGCCTGTGCGCCACGACAGGCGTTATTAATAATATGTTAATATTTAAAAAAAATACTTTAATTTCAGCATGGGAGGACTGCGCAAGAAGTTTCCACTGCGCTAAGCGGATTATAGGAGGTTATTTAGAGCGATTTGGTAGAGTAAGTAATAATTTACTAGCGACTTTTAAATTAAGCAAATTAAGCTACAAGCTCTCGTTCCGCCACCTTGAAGTTTTATATAAGACTTTATAACTTTTTATATACTTAGCATTTTAGTATATTAATATTAAATTTGCCATTAAAAATTTACAAAACGCCAAAACTGTAAACGCGACAGGTTGTGGATTCGACTCCCACTCCAGGAAATGAAGTATTTTTATTTTCTGAGTTTGGTAACAAGGTAAAGCGCGTCGTTGAGTTCCCCCACTCAGCACGCAATGCCTGATGCCATGGGAAAACGGAGAAATCTTAACACTGTTATATGCGGGATACAACGTGAAGCTAAAAAAATATATACAAAATATCTTCACGCAACTCCTAAGACTTCTCCTCCTTTTAAGATGTAGGCAGAGAGATCTGATGATATATATTTTTTAATATTTTTTTACCACTTTTTGCCCAATTATACCCATTCCATGTTGAGTGAGGGAACATAAGTCTGTACTTGGTATCACCAAACACAGATTCATTCATTCTTTTTACCCTATATTCTAATACAATCTAGTGTCAGGACATACCATTCTCCAACATTCACCCATTTTTGCACATTACGTATTAATTGGCGAAACTATATATCATGCTTTGTACCAGAGCGAAGAAGAGAAAATAATTGAAATAAATCATTTCCTGAAAATGGATGGAATCCACAACCTTCAAGTCTATAATCAGACGCTGTTCCACTGCGTCACGATGGCTTCTCTTTGGATAACGTAAAAATAACTTAAGTATAACCAAATTTCTTATATAGCATATTTGCTAATTATAGTGTCACGGAGTGTCTTAACACTAGGTTCACTCTGCCTACTATACTATATCCGGGATACAGCGTGAAGCTATGTATGTATGTTTAATTAGTGGAGTAGTTTCTGACCGTAAACGCAATCAATTGTGGGTACGATTTACTTGCACTTTCCTCGAACGCGGAGGAAAGATTATATCAAAATTATATTCATTTCTTCGCTCTAGAAAGGAAAAACGCCCGACATTAAGCACCGCTACTTAACTCCCATCGTTTCAACTTTAGATAGAAAGAAAAAACGGAGTGTCTTGACACTAAATTTTCCCTAACTATTTATATTGAATTTGATTGAATTTTTATATTGAATTGAATGAATATAAAAATGATTTGATAGTTTCAAAATGTTAATCACTTAGGAAACGAAAACCACTAAGATAGAACGCATGGCTAAGCGGTCACTGCGCTTGGACGGTTTCCAAGGCGCGGGTTTGAGTCCGGCTGCGTTCAATTTTTTATACGTTTCCTAAAATAAAAATATTTCTCCCTAACCTTGGTAAACAAGAAAAAGCAAGAAACTGAAAAAACATTTTTTTTTTATTTTACAAACAGGATTGCAACGGTGACGGCGTTACCAACTGCTACGACTACATGATGGTGAATGGGAACGGCGGATACGGATGTACCGCGCCTTTGAACCGCTCCGCGAACGGAAGACGATGGCTGAAGCGGTATGAAGAGTGTCGTCATTCCCTCGGATTATGAATGAATGAGTGAATTGTTTTATCTTGCAACACTAGCTATGTAAAATTTAGATTATAAATATGTATTAATAAATTGATTGTAAGCTATATTTTATTAATTTTATATTAGGTGACCCGGCGAACTTTGTACCGATATATTTTGCCGTCATGCTAAGGTTGTAAGGTTGCTATCACGTTTTATATATATATATATAAAACGTGATAGCAAATATTTAAAAAGATAATATATATATATATATATATATATATATATGCAGGAGGGAGAAAAACAACACACATCTTGCCTTTCTAAGCTAGTTTAAATCGATTACGAATTTTTGCATTTTTTGTGACTTACGTTGTTTCTGCACTCACCGATTCATATGTATATATTTTTTTCGGTGATACAATTTTATTTATACAGATAGTTAATATAGTAAGATTTTATGATTTTTTTTATATAAATAAGAAATAATTAACAAGACAAAGCGCGGCTTTGAGTTTCGCAGACTTTGAATTACGCAGTGCCTCAATTCGGCAGAAAGTGGGGAACGGAGTGTCTTAACACTAGGTTCTCTCTGCCTATCCCGCTATATGCGGCATACAGGACCAAATAAGACTAGATCAGAGGCACTACCTATCATATAAAAAATAATCATCGAAATTAGTGACCCAGTTGTGCGGTGACGTATATAATAAAACACAACGTATATAAAAAACACAACCTCCTCCTTTTTTGGAAATCGGTTAAATAAAATATAATATCACGTATAACTTCTAAAATCAGGAAGAAGATTTTTCACATTTAATTAATTGAAAGCAACTATAGTTGTAGTATATATCTATAAGCAGCATAATATCATTATGAAACTTTGTAAAGTAGTTTCTTACTATATTATTTCGAGGTCAGGTGTCTATTTTAATTTATTAAGAAAAATCAAGGCTAGTTATTATAAATTATATTTTAGTATGATTTTTATTCTTATTTCTATAGAAATATGTGAGAAGTATCTAATACTACCTTAATACGTGGCTCCGTTGTACGTGTTGCTAAGCAACTTGTATGTCGCTATGTAGTTGTACAAAAGTGTATTTCAAACATATGTATGTAATATTTAATTTATTAATTATAATTTAAAAAAAAACGACATCACGCTTTATCCTGGATAGTCAGGGTTCACTCAAACCTCTGAGAGAGGACGGGGTTAGAATACAATTCCCCTCCGCCGCTGGGTAGCGTCTCGTAAGAGGCGGGTATCCCAGTAGTTTGGTGGTAGGAGGTTCGTCCTCCGTCTGGCTCCCGAACACTATCATGTCAAAGACGAACCGGTAGCTAGGTTTTCGCCTTTCCCACCCATCCTTTTCCCAAAATGTGGTGGTTCCGATAGCGGACTACTACATTATCCTCCCTTTCCATCTGTATCCTCTAGGTTGGCAACGCATCTACAACATGTCTTGTGTTGTAGATGTTCATGGGCGAAGGTAACCACTTACCATCAGGTGGTCATTCTGCTCGTTTGCCATCCGTTATCCACAAAAAAAAGAAATCTATCCCAAGACACTCCGTTCTCTACTTCCCGCTTGATTCCAGTCAATATAGGTTGAATGGCGGAATCCAGAGCCGCACTTAATCTTACCAGAGCGAAGAAATCTAAATATAAATACGTGAAACAAAAACTTTGGATACCTTTTTACGAAAATTACGCTGACGGTGGTGCATGAAACTTGGCACAATTATAGTTTATATAGAGAAGCAGTGCAGAATGCTAACATTTTTTTAAAACAATGCATTAAAAGTATATTAAATTAACAAAATAAATGTTACACACACTATTACTTTATATAAATCATGGTTTGACATCCATGTTTATATAAAGTGACATATACAGTGACATATATATTTTTTAAATTTTGGCTTGGAAGCTAAAATTATTACGTTATAAAATCATTACCTTGCAAGCGAAAATATTGAATTCTAGTTTTAGTTATAAAGAAATAACAACAAAAAATTCCGCACTCTGTACAAGTTTTAAAAAATCTAACCTCAACCTAGGCTTTTTCGTGACTTTACTACGACATATATGCAGAAATCCGCCGAGTGGTATTTCCAAAAAACCGCAAAAAGTGCTAAGCCAAAACAAGCGTACAGTGTTTCGACTTTACAGTAGGTACGTTTCAACTCCTGGCTGTCTGCGCGTTGTTTCAGTCTGTTTTAAAAAACATATAGGTTTTTTTTTTGTATTACTTTTTCCTTCCCGCTGTTTGTCAAACTTTATTTTTTAAGGGTATGGATTTAGCGTGAATAAAAATTGCGTTTTCACGAATATTTGTATGCAGTATTCGTGAAAGTTTCATATTTTTTTATTTTTTTTATTATTTGCGTGCAAGGCGTGAATAGGTTGCTAAGTCGACTTGCATACATAATTTTAAATACAGGCATGTGTTGTTGCTTTAAAAAGAATTTAAATAACATAAAAATCTATTTTTCAGATACAATTTATACTTAAAAACACCAGCCCTGAAAACTAGGCAATAGGGTTCGATTTCCACTCAAGGATATGTTTTAGTTTAGTATTTTCATTTCCTGGGTTTGTTAACAAAGCAAAGTACGGCGTTGAGTTCCGCCACTCAGCACGCAATGTCTCAATTCGGCGGAACGTGGGGAACGGAGTGTCTTAACACTAGGTTCCCTCTGCCTGCGCTGCGGGATACAGCGTGAAGCTATGTATGTATGTTAAATATAACAATTCCCTGAAGTTGGAATCGAATCCACAACTAATCGCGTTTACAGTCAATTGCTGTTCCACTACGCCGCAATGACCCCCAAAAATTTAGTTGAAACGGTTGAAAATTTAAAAAGTCATTATACTAGAAAAATAGTTATAATATTACAATGTAGTAGCGTAAAATGTTTCAACTATATAATTCAATATACCGTAGGCAATATCAGTTTGTCTGTCAGATTAACTCAGGCTTTGTAGGAGTTATGTAGTTTAAAAGTTTGAAGCGGGCGGCCATCATAAGGGGTTTGGGAACTAACGCTTTTACTATGAGTATTTATCATATTTTGTTCGTATAAATGTTACTATGGAAATTTTAGATTGTTTTAGCTTCCCGCTGTATCCCGCATAATATTCGGTATTATCGGTTTAATATCTGGAGGAAGGTCACGTAAAAAGCATGAGGACCCCCCGGAGGGCATGTATGAAGAGGTTAAAGACTGTGGACGAGGCGAAAGAGGTATGCAGGGACCGTAGTGTTTGGCGCTCCATTCTCTCTGACTACCCCGCTAGGGATAAAGCGTGATGTTAGGTAGGTAGGTAGATCTGTAGTAGTTTTTGAGTTATTCGTAATGAGCTATCATAAGGGGTTTGAAAATTGATTTGCGCTTTGACTATGAACATTTATCATAATTTGTTCGTTTAAATGTTACTATGGAAATTTTAGATATCGCCTCTAGCCTAGACTATATAGTGAAAAGTGTTAGTTTAAGAATTTTAACCGATTTCAAAACAAGAAGGTTCTCAATTCGATTGAATTTTTTATATGTGTTACTAGGTAGAACAGTTTTGTTAATTCGTAGAGACTTTGGAAACTAGTTTGCGCTTTTACTATTTATCATACTACTATCCCCGTTGACGCGTTAACAACGCGTTGCCTAGCAACGTATATGTTTAAATACTAATAGTATGTAAATTTGATTCTAAATATAAGCCATCATCTCCTCAGAGACCGTCATGAACCAATGGCACAGTGTATGACTATAAACAGAATTAGTTGTAAATTCGATTCCAAGTTCCAATTCAAAGGAATGTTTATATTTTAATTATTTTCACTTCCTCACTTTGGTAAAAAAAAAGTGACCATATGTATTTTTTTTTATGGATAACGGAGGACAAAGGAGCAGAAGGACCACCTGATGGTGAGTGGTTACCTTCGCCCATTGACATCTATGTAGATGCGTTGCCAACCTAGAGGATACAGATGGAAGGGGAGGACAATGTAGTAGTTCGCTATCGGAACCACCATATTCTGGGGAAAGGATAGATGGGAATAAGGAAAAACAAGGCTTACATATCATCAAATCGGAACACATCATTAGATATTTGGCGGATCAGTAGAGTATCCGATACTCAACGACCAATGCCTAAAATTTGCACGAGAAAAAGAGAGCGGAGTATTTTAAGACTAAGTTCTCTCTGCTTATCTTTGCGAGAAAACGAATGAAGCTATATTATTATCTAATGTACCTATGTTTATCGTTCGTATTCCCCCTTCATATAAAACCACGATTGTAACTAAACCGTAAAGTGCATAACAAAGTAGCAAACAGGGGATCGTAATCATCTCATTGCAATTCTCACTGATCCTTACAAAGATGCTGTGATGAGATATTAAAGTTTCTCTTCTGTTTACTCGTTTATGCTATAGCTTGAGTTGAAATTAGCGAGATAGATGATTATTGCTAGGTTTTTTTTTTTATTTATATACTACATAACAAAAGTTACACCTAAAATTTCTATACGAGGCGTGAATATTTTGATATATCATACGCATAGTTTTTAGGACAGATATATAAGTTAATATTTTATCTATAGAATCTGTTTTTTTAAACTTCACGCTGTATTCCGCACATAGCAGGGTAGGCAGAGGGAATCTGAGAACTTAGTGTTAAGACACTCCGTTCTCTTTAAACATTTCCGTTCCCCGCTTTCCTGGGTCTGGTACAAGGCACAGCGCGGCATTGGGTTCCGCCACTCAGCACGCAATGCCTCAGTTCGGCAGAAAGTGGGAACGGAAATATTAAAAGTGAACGGAATGTTTTAAGGCATCAAGTATATAATTTATTTTCTCTATTAGTAATTCTCTATTCGTATGAGAACAACACGTTTTTACATATAAAAGAATTACTGAAATTCGCAGTCACGTTTTTATTTCGTTAAAAAAAGGAAAAAAATCAATTTTTAAAATACTAGTAACATACTTTGTGACCGAACGCACGATTCGGTGTCCGTTGATATTCAGGTGCCGACTCCGATTACAATCCCGTGTAATACTCTATTTGAATACCACCGTAACTACTATGAAAAATCGAATTAGTTACATATATAAATAAAATATTTTTTTATAGCTTCATGTTCTTTCTCGCATAGCAGGGTAATCAAAGAGAACTTTGTATTAAGACACTCCTTTCTCCACTTGCTGTCCAAATTAGAGACAATGATTTCTCCACTTGTTGTACAAATTGAGACGTGTTTCGTGGAGTGACGGAACCTAACGCCGATATTGCATTACTAAAACGAAGAAATAAAAGTGACTTAAATGAAAATCATTCTCGAGAGAATCGATACCCACCTTTAATTAGGTAGAGAGAGCTAAAAGGTAGAGAGGGCTTTTTAAAAGCACGGACAGTGAAGGCAAGTGTTTTTGCACAATTGAAAAGAGCTCTTAGATTTACATTTAGGTCGCAAATCCTATATATTGCTCCGAGCTCCCTATAATACCTTCACGACACCCGCACGGTGAACTCTTGGTATGGTAAGGTGTTTGTAAATGTTTTTATCAAAACGGCTTACGTTTCTAAGTGACCGACAGACAACGTACGGCCGAAACTACAGCTACGGCTAGAAATCTTAATTTTAGCTCGTGGGTTTCTTAGGGTGGAGGGGAGCAGTAAGAGAAGATTTCTCGAAATTTCTACAAAAACAAAAGGTTTTATAGCCCACACAAATAAAAGCTGGAATACAACAATCCAGTGTTCAGTAACAAATCACACACTCGGATAAGCTTGATATTTCATATATCTGTATTATTTTTTAAAAAATATCGACATGTGCCTTTTAGGTTTTAGTACAATTCGAGAACACAGAGTATCATGAGAGGACACCTTTTGGTTTTGGACGGCCTTACAAAACAGAAATGACCTGTCACATAAATTAGTGGCACTGACAGCGCGGGAAATGGACGAAATTTTCTGTGAAAAAATAAAAAAAAATTATGTATGTACAGAGTTCTAGCCAGTAGACCGCTCGACCGTAAACTTTTGTCGGGGATGTTTTTGTTAAAAAAAGAAAACGGTATTTATATTAAAATTCGTATGATTTACGAGGAAAATTAATATAGCGATTCTGTTATTTTGGATTTATATATATCTTATATAACACTTGAAGCTTTATTCTTTTATATGATGAAGCTTTTATTCAATACACTTTTTTTTTAACTTCACGCTATATCCTGCATATAGCGGGGTAGGCAGAGGGAACCAGAGAACCTAGTGTTAGGACACTCCTTTCTCTTTCAACATTTCTGTTCTCCACTTTCACCTTCACACCAAATTGAGGCATTGCGTGTTGAGTGGTAGAACTCAACGCCGCGTATCCTTGTTACCAAACCCAAGAAATGAAAATACTAAATTTTACATTTCCTGGAATGGGAATCGAACCCACACCTGTCGCGTTTACAGTCGCACGCTTGTGCCTCTGCGCCACGACAGGTCAATACACGTTTATCATATTTTCATGATACTGAGCTAATGAAAAAAATATTACTAAAATTTACGACAAAGTTATCTGATTTTCAAGAACTAATAGTTTTAGACACGAAAAACAGGTAAAGAAATCATAATTTAAATAATTATGTACACTAGATCCCAGATGTAATACTAAAATAGCAAATAACACATTTAAATATAATAAAGAGATGAATACAATGCGCCCGAATTCAGGATATATTGGGCGGAACTAAAAGTCGGTCTTTGTCTTGTAAAAAATATATATAATCATGTCCCCGAGCGGGAATCGAACTGTCACCTAATCGCATTTACGGTCTGACACTATGCCACTGCGCCAGTATAGTATAACCTGGATTTATGATAAGAATTCATTTAAAAAAAACCATGATCTTGTTTTTTTTCAAACTTCATTAAAATATAAGTTCCACATTCGAATCGGTGCAACAAACAACGTAAGTCACAAAAAATACAAAAATTCGTAATCGATTTAAACTAGCTTCGAAAGGCAAGTTGTTTTTCTCCTGCAAAATTTGAAAATCCGGACTTACGTTGTTTCTGCACTCATCGATTCATTTCCTGGCGACCTTTTTTTACGTCACTTGTATTTTAAAAATGAAAGCCGGTGGGAACCGT
This sequence comes from Philaethria dido, assembly GCA_033558755.1. Taxonomy (NCBI): domain Eukaryota; kingdom Metazoa; phylum Arthropoda; class Insecta; order Lepidoptera; family Nymphalidae; genus Philaethria; species Philaethria dido. The sequence continues at coordinate 38,529 of JAKGSA010001015.1, read as the reverse complement.
GTTGTATGGACGCCTCGCTACTGAAATACACAGATTCAAATCTATGCTAATATATCAATATAGTACAAAAATTATACATACATACAAAATATATACATACATACAAAATATATACATACATACTCGTATATCCATACATATAAAATTTAAAGAGATTTAGAGAAGACTCACGTTTTAATAATACCTTATTCATCTATCCACGTCATAATATATTACATCGTCATTTTAAGATGAATCTCTCATTTCATGGCGCATCAAGTAAAATTGCGGCAGTGTGAAATTAACAGTGTAATATTGCCTCTGTGCAGAAACGTATTTTCTTTTATATCTTTTACGAACACTGACATTTGCTAGTAACTCATACAGCCCGAAATCGTTTATTTACTCTGTATTGAAATGAAAACATAAATTTCTCTTTGAATAAAATTCTGTCTGGATATTAATATTAATTTATAGTCTATGGCTTGCACAGGTACTATATATAATTATCTTCTTATAAGTATGTCAATGAAGTTCTTTTTTAAGCTGTTTTTTTAAAACTGCTATCTAGAGTATACTGCTATCTAGAATTATTTATGTTTTTTTTGTTTTTAGATTTAATCAGCTGTGTGGGATACCTATATAAAAGGTAAAGCTTAAAACGGGTACGAGAGCTTATGAAAACCAAAGTCAAAGTAATTAAAATAAGGAATTCATATTATTTATCTGGGAAATGTATTGCAATAAACATATTATTTATTTATATTATTTTTATGGGATAAGAACCGATGTTCAAACGCATTCAGCAGCGATCATTATACCTTAAAACTGATTCTTTTTTCATATTTTATAACTTGGCAGTATAGCTAAAGAATTAAAGAAATAAGTGGCTATGAATGTAATCCCCGTATTAAATGCTATTAAAAATAAAAATAAATATTGCATTTTACAAAAATTAAATAAAAAGAAATCATGCACTGCCCGGGAATCGAACCCGGGTCGCAAGAATGGGAATCTTGCATGATACCACTACACCAGCAGTGCTTGTTAACCGGATTGTCAATAAAATTACTTAAGTTGCAACTATATAGCTTTTTAAATTTTGATTTAAATAATAGAAATACTATGCTCGTACTGAAGCGTATTATAATAAATAAAGGATGTCCCAAAATTAACGCAAGATTTGACTTTGCCGCCATTTGCTATTATATTCATTATTCATTCGCTATTAAAAGACTAAAATGGCATTCTCTATTTAATTCAAATCTTGCGTTAATTTTGGGACACCCTATATAAATATATATATATTTTAAAAACACTGCATAGTTTGTTGTTTGTTTATGTTCATCGTACGGCATTGAGTTCCACCACTTAACAGACAATGTCTTGAATTCGGGCGGAAAGCGGCGAACGGAGTGTCTTGACACTCTGTCTAGGTTCCCTCTTTCTAACCTGTTATACAATAAAAAGCGGGACACTACTGCTTTTTTAATTAGGTCCGAAATTCGCGTGTGGCGTGTGTATGGAGCTTAAAAAAAGAAAAGGAACTCCTTAGCAACCCATGGATTCACCGTGCGGGTGCCCATCGCGTTGCAGAGAGAGGAGTTTGGAAGTGTCTGGGACTTCCGACCTAACGTGTAGGTTTAAGGGGCTCCTTACAACAACTCTACTGTCCGCGTTCCTCACAAACAATGCAAAATTTATGTTAAAATGATGTTGTACCATTTTTTGAAATGGAAACATATTTTTTGAAATGAGAAGCCTGTCGTGGCGCAGTGGCACAAGCGTTTAACTGTAAACGCGACAGGTGGTTGGTTCGATTTCCACTTCAGGAAATGAGAATATTATATAATATTTAGCATCTTCATTTCCTCGCTCTGGTAACTAGGCAAAGCGCGGCGTTGAGTTTCGTCACTCAGTACGCAATGCCTCAATTCCGCGGAAAGTGTGGCACTGAAGTGTTAAAAAGAGAACGGAGTATCTTAACACTAGCTTCTCTGGTTACCCTATATATGTGGGAAAGCGTGGAAAGCGTGAGACAGCGTGAAACTAAAAATAAAAAAACAAAAGTTTAAAAATTATGCTACTTCTGCTTTCTTCTACGTGATTACTAAATCACATCGCATTAAATTTTTATACCCTCATTATTTTTTACGTGAGCTATTAACTAGACTGACTTTACTGGGGATTGGAAATAATGGTCTTTTTATTTCTCTTTTAGCGAAATATGTGTTGGAAGCGCAGGTATCTACGTATTATCTTTCTTTTTATAGCTAAATGGATAGACTGTTATGATGGAAAGCTACAATGTAATTTACATATTAAAATTCTGCTTGAGCTTCTTGGCGCAGAGGGACAAATGTCTGCAAACGCGGTTGGGTGTGGGTTCGATTTCCATTAGGGAGAATAATCGTCTTAATTAATTATTTTCGTTTCTCCATTCTGTTTGGAAAATAATAGCGGCATTAAATTCCACCTTTTGACACACAATGTGAATTCAGAGGAAAAGTGTAGAATGGAGTGTCTTAAGACTAGCCTTTTTCTGACTACCCTATGCGGCTTAAAATATAAAGCTGAAAAAAGAAAAAATCCATGTTCAATATTCATCATAGCAAGATTTGAACTTGCGACCCCATTCAGTAGGCCATTACGTTCCAAAGCTATAGTTGTTGTAGTTGTGTAGTTGTTGTCGGACTGAAACATGGTTTTCGCCTGAAAATGAAATCGAAATTTGTCAAGGCATATGAAAATTTCTATGACATGTTGATATCTAATGCATTTTTACGCATTGGAGCGTGTAATTACTCAGCGTAAAAACGAATTGCAGCCGAAAAGAGCCGAAACCGAAACTGACCATTTTGCTTGTCATAAATTCATAATATAGTTAATCTAAAATTATGACAGAAAAATATTGATTTCTTTTTTTTTCTTGTAAAATATATTTTTTTTTATTGATAAAATATATTCAATTGACTATCATCGTAGCCACTAGGCATATAGATTTTTTTATAAAGATAGTATAACGTTCGCTTTCCGCCGGAATTCGCGACATTTTGTGTTCATTGGCGGATCTCAACGCCGTGCTTTGCCGTGATTAGTGAGTGAAATTTCGTGAATGAAAATGATTTATATAACTTCTTCCTAGTGGAATCGAACGTAGAAACATCGCGTTTGCAGTGGATGCTGTGCAGTGGATGCACAGCAATAACATCAATCTGTTTTTTATTATTGACTACCCTACGTTTGACACATATGCCTGAATTATTATTGAAATTTGTCTGTAAGTAATTTTGTATTTACTTAGTTAATAAATAAATCAGAATAAGTTTGATTACGGACCGTTCCTCCGGACTCGTAGAAGAGTAAATTAAATTCTAAGTCGAAACTCAAAATTTTATAATATATAAAAAATATATAAGGGAAGGAGAGGTAGCCCCGGACATTTAAATGAAACGCAAATAAAAATACAGGATATTTCTGTGTTACTTCATATTTAATATTAAATTGGCAATTTCATTATTTATATTAATCAAACTTTGAACTATTATATAACATTTTTTCAAGAAAATACTCCTAATAAAATAATACTGTTTCAAACAGTACAAGGTAGTTATGATTATACATTGTAGAAGGTAGGAAGGAAGTGATAGGCGTTTGTGTGCCTATCCGAATACTCCACAGAAAGAAGTTGTATTACATAACTTATCTTTGTTGGTTGAACGGCAGTCGAACGTTTAATAATACAAGTTTGACATAAGCCTTTATTTCGTAAGGCCTGTATCAATTTCATTTATACCCACCTATTTATTAAATAATTTTATTTAATTAATAGACTTCAAATATAAAAGAGGAAGTTCTCAGTTCAACTTTTTTTTTTCTGCACGTTAACGCACAACTGAACCATGATGATGATGAGTTAGCTTCATGATGTATCCCGTATATGAAAGTGTAGGCAGAGGGAACCCGAGAATCTAGTGTTCCCCCTTTTCGCCGAATTGAGGCATTGCGCGCCGAGTGGCGGAACTAAACGCCACGCTTCGAATTGTAACCGTTACCAAATCCAGTAAATGAATATACAAAACTTTTACATTTCCTGGAGTGGGAATTGAAACCACAACCTATCGCGTCCACAGTCTCACGCTTGAGCCTCTGCGATAAATAATACCTCTCATGTAGTACCATTTGAAATAAGTTAATATCAGACAAGTAACTCGAGTCATTTGTATAGTGGTATTTTTTAATGAATTTTAACTCGTTCAATACATTTTTTTTCGTTGAGATTTAAATTTTTTTGTACGTCTTTTATCATAACTATACTGGATAAACCAATTTTGATGTTTTTTTATAAACAGCTAGTGTTTCCTATGTGGTACTATTTAGTTAAGACCCAACTAGTAGTTTTTGATTCGTATAATTTTTTTTTTTTTTTGTTTGAAGGTAGTTTGTTTGTTTTTGTGAAATTTTAATTATTTTAATTTAAAACAAAAACTATTTGCTTAAATCGTTCATGTCATAAATTGTAATATTTATCACTATTACATACGTTGGAAACAGAGTGGCTGATGTTCAATGAAGCCAGAACATTAATAATAATTAAATTCACACATACCTTGCATTAATAAAATACCACATTTATCTTATATGCCGATTGCCGTTTTGCTCGAACAGCGGTCAACCCAGCACGTTGCGTCCTCGATACAGAGAGTAGATTACATGACACCTCAGGACGACAAGCAGCATCCTCCAAGATATCTCATATCGCCAGATGATAATAAAGAACGGACTGTGTACTGAATTTACTTTACACTGAATCTACATTATATTCGCGAATACGTTACACTGAATCTACGCGACACTAGCAAATATGTTACACTGAATTTACGTGACACTGGATTTACTTTACACCGAATTTACGTGAAACTGGGTCCATAACCTGTAGGAGGTTAGGGCAAATAAAACGGTCATTCGGTTTTATAAATTAATTATATTTCACCGAAAAGAAAGAGTACTCGAAGAGACTGCCTGATTAAAAGTCAAAAGACATACTAAGTATAAAAGATTAGTTTTTGTATAATAATCAATTGACAATCTATAAAACAACTTGATAATTTACCAAGTCAGTTGACCAACTATAAAGTCAATTGATATTCCAACAGTATTAAATTAAATTATGAATAGAATATAGAAAAAAATACTTATTGTACTTAATAGCCACCGATGAAATTTGACGGGAGCGATGAATTGTTTTAGGCGAAAATAAAACATTCTCTCACGACTAATTTACTCAGCGTCCGCACCGCGATCAAATTACATTTGTTTCTACTCTAAAAAAGGCATCTTTACAATAACTCTTTGTCTTTAGCGCCAACATTTTTGCCGTATCAGCAAAAAAGTTAAAAAAGTATCACGCCTGTCGTGGCGCAGAGGCACTAGTGTGCGACTGTAAAGCGACAGGTTGTGGGGTCGATTCCCACTCCAGGAATTTTCATTATTGGTATTTTCATTTTCTGGATTTGGTAACAAGGTAAAGCGCGGCGTTGAGTTCCGCCACTTAACACGCAATGCCTTAATCTGGCGGAAAGTGGGGAACGGATTTGTTGAAAGAGAACGGAGTGTCTTAACACGTCGGTTCTCAGGTTCCCTCTGCCTACCCTGCTATATACGGGATACAGCGTGAAGATAAAAAAAAAAAGAGTATCATTATGTTTATTAGTCAATTAAAACTGTTTTAGAACTACTTAAGTATTGTATGCGTTAACCTCTCACATTTTGAAACTCCTTGGAATTGTTATTACGCGTAATAACAGGCTATTTAACTAAATGGCTGTTTAAAAACACTGCTTGTAAGCTCACCTTAATTAACTCCAGGTAGTAACATTTTGCCCAACATTTAATATAATTGGTCCATTCTACGTTTACTTCTTACTTTAATATATAGGAACTAGTACCCACTAACTGATGTTCGCGGCTTCGCTTATGTGGCCTATATGATCCTTGACTCACTATTTTTATTTACCGTTCGTTATTTCACGCTGTATCCTGCACATAGCAGGGTAGACAGAGGGAACCTGGGAACCTGTTCTTAAGAAAATTTCCTTTCCCCAAAGTTGTTATATACGTATCGCACCTTTATAATTATAGTGACCTATTTGAAAAATATCAATTTTTGGGAAATGTTGATATAAATTTGTATAAAAGTTAAAACCCCTCGTTTCGTAGAAATTTCAAGAAACTCTCGTCCAGTAGTTTTGCCTGTACGTAGTCTGTTAGTCACTCAGTAACGTAAGCGATTTCTATTATATTAAAATTGTAATATCTTCTAAGATGTGCATTGAAATTAAGTGATGTCAAAGACAATTTTGTTCACAATTAAATTTTCTTAATCAACAACACATTTATTTGGACAAAGAATTAATATTATTACGTTGATACAACTCATAAGAAATTTTATCAAATTTGGTCGAAATGGTGCATAATGCACTAATTTCGACCAAATTTGATTACCATATAAACGGTTCTAGTGAGTTAATCTTGAAAGATAGATATATACTGTCGCGGATATTTTTTTAGATCATTTCAAGAGGAATAATTCTTTCATAAATATATTTTTGGTAACTTGAACCGTTTTCGCAGCACACGTAACGGAAGCCCTCAAGGATGAATAATTTTCCCCGTTTTTTCCACATTTTCCATTATTTCTTCGCTCCTGATAGTTGCAGCGTGATGTTATATAGCCTAAAGCCTTCCTCGATACATGATCTATTCAACACAAAAATAATTTTCCAATTCGAACCAGTAGTTCCTGAGATTAGCGCGTTCAAACAAACAAGCAAACAACTCTTCAGCTTTATATATTAGTATAGATTTAAAACATGTAAAAGACTGCATTCCGATATCTCCTCAAGTAACGACTATTATAACCAAAATAAAAAAATCTAGGTGTTCTGGAAAATGCGGAAATGTCACCGAGCTTTATGTCCACGATCTTTTTAGTCAAAAAGAACGATGGAACTAACTAACTAACCAATCTTCAACCTAAAAGCGCTAAACAAATTCATTATTGTGAATCATTTTAATTTTTCATTAAGATTTAAATATTAAAAATATAATTCTTCAAAAATTGTACATTTATTTAGTAAATATTTCAAGCCACAAGTTTATCTATTTGCCGAAGTGTAAGTGTATTATACGTACACTTTTAAAGGAGTTGTTATGATAGATTATTATAGAAATACTATGCTCTATGGAATTTGTGAAGATTAAATTAATAAATAAATAAATAAATAATGATAAAATGATGAAATGAAAATAAATTCAACTGATATGAAAAACGTAAACGGTTGTCATACAAAATAACTACAACTGTCGTAAATGCAAGTTTATTCCAAATGCTTCATATTAAAATATCTTAGGTTAGAAAATAGTACAATAAAAAGTATAAAACATGATTTCATGACAATGTTTATATAAAATTTATAAATATATTATTTTCTTAACAACTATAAGACACTATACCATCACATTGTTTCAAAGTATTAACGAGATTCTTTTACATTACACACACATTTATATAATTCACAAAATCTCAAGATTCGTCAGTATGACGACAGCTAGGACGCAGATAACAATAGCTATGCTGCTATCCTTACAACGAAACCAACATACATTTTGTATATCCAATATTTTATGTACTTTTGTATGATTAACAGAAGAATAGAATCAGGTATACGTAAAGATCCATCGTATTAAATGCTACTCGTGTCCGCGCGCGCGACCATGTAAGTATATAATTCGGTTAAAGAGATGCGCGTCGCGACACACCGCGCGACCGCGGACTATTTGGTAGAGCGGCTTTGGTACTGTGCGTAGGACGGCACTACGCGTCGGCGTCGTCGTCGTCGGCGGCGCCCAGCGCGCGGCACGTCGCGTCGTTGGGCGCGCCCAGCGACAGCGTGCGCCCCGCCGCCGCCCACCGCGTCGCGCGCTCTCGCCGCACGCGCCGCCCGCCCTCCGCCCGCAGCAACGCGGTGCGGCGCCGCGCCCACCGCGACGTGCTCACGCGCACGCACAGCGACACCCCGTCGTAGAAGTCGAGGTCGGCCGCCACGCGCATGCGCGGCTCCGCCTCCAGCGCCGCCTCGGCTCGCAGCGCGCTCCACTCTGCCGCCGCACGCGCCTCCACGCGCGCCACCAATGCCGTGCGCAGCCGCAGGCCCGTGCGCGCGCTGCGCGACCACAGCGACACCTGCGCCTGCGCGTCCATCGCCAGCGCCACCAGCGCCTCGCGGCGGAACACGAGGGACGCGCCGCCCAGCAGCGCCAGCGCGCCGCCCGCGTCCCTCTCCGCCCGAAGCGCGCGCAGCGCCGGCGTCGGCGAGCTGCCCGTGCCCGCCCACACGTGCCCGAGCAGCTCGCCTTGCCCCGCGAACAGCGTGATGCCGGGCAGGCGCACGCCGCCCACCGACAGCGCCAGTCCGCCGCTCATCTCCTCCGCCTCGCCGGCGTCCTCCTCGGCGCCGCCCGCGAAGCCCTCGAGGCCGCGCGTCCACAGCTCGACGGCGAGCAGGTCCCGCTCCTCCTCGGGATGCGCGAGCGGCGGCAGCGCCACGAGACGCACGCGGCCGCTTCGCAGCGCGCCGCCGCGCTCCAGCTGCACGGAGTCGAGCAGGGCGCGCCAGCCGGCCGCCGAGCCGAGCTCGCGCTGCAGCACGGCGGAGGTGCCGGCGATGGCTTGCTCGTCCCAGCCGCGCAACTCGAGCGGCAGAATGCGCAGCATGTCGCGCAGGGCGGCGTGGCGCGGCGCGAGCGCGCGCAGGCGCTGCCAGGCGAGGCGGCGCAGGGCGGGCGGCGCGCGTTCTCGACGTAGCGCCAGCAACACGCGCGGGAGTCCGAAGGGTGCCGTAGCGCTGAGGCGCAGCAGCAGATCGAGGGCGGCGGCGCGCAGCTCGAGCGCGCGAGGCTCTAACGCGAGGCGCTCGAGGCGCGGCAGGCGCGTGGGGTCCCGCAGGGCGGCGGCGGGCAGCGCGGCGAGCGCGCCGAGGGCGGCGAGGGCGGTCTCGGGGGCGGCGGCGGCGGCGTGCGCCAGCAGCAGGTCGGCGGTGTCGGCACGCCGCAGGTTGCCGAGCGCGTGGAGGTGCACGCGACGACATTCGTCATCCTGTACACGACGTAGAACAAATAAAATTACATAATACTAAACTAAATAACAATATATACATTTTGAATTATAAATGAGGTATAATTTCAAATGAGAGATTTTAAATAAGATCATATAAAAATAATATTTATCATATAAAAAAAGAATTATAAAAATTAATTCACTCGGTGAAGAGTTATGAAGTGATACGCGTAAAAACAATTAGTCGAATCGATAACGTTTTCTTCTTAGTGAAATACACCAATACCTCGCTTTGCGTCGTTTCGTTTTGCGTTTTTTTCGAAGTTGCGTCGCTGCTTAATTTTTACTGATTTTCACTGTGCGTCGTTAGATTTTCGAAGTTGCGTTGTTTTGGATTCTTAAATTTTTTTTCCTAAAATATGGCAACACTTTTGTTTTTAATTGTGCCATGTCATCAAAATTTGGGGATTCCCTTTCTAACTAAAAATCAAATCAAATCAAAAAAAAATTTTATGAAAGAAAGCCGATCTACGACAACAACTACTATGAACACATCACACAGTGATTAATTCTAATTAAACTTTCATAAATTAAATGAATATGTAGTTTATTTTGTTTAATTGAATACGTTATTTGTATATTATTTCAGTTTGAAAAATTTTACTTTCTTCAATTTTATTTTTAAAATGTAGTATTTTCGTAAGTCTGGAATCTATCTTCGATTATTAAATGATTTGCATAGAAAATCTATTTTCACTTTGCGTCGTTTCAATTTGCTTCGTGTTTTTTTGGAACGTAACCCTGACGCAAAGCGAGGTATGGGTGTACTTATTTTTTGTCGATAACAAAATCGGAATAATGTATCAACGAATAAATGATGATTTTATATTTCATATAATCAAAATGTAGCACTCTACGTACCTTACAACGAGACAGGGAGGTAGTCAACTGGTCGACGCGTGCAAGGGTGTTCTGCTGCGCGGGGTTCGCCGCCGCCAGCAGCGCCGCCTCCGCCAGCGCGGGCTCGGCGGCGCGGGCGGCGCGGGCGGCGGAGTGCGCGAAAATGGGCGGCGATGCGCGGCGGACCGGCACGCGTCGGGCGCGCGGCATTTCAACCCCCGCCAGCGCGCCGCCAGGTAATGAGGCGCGCGCCGGCCGCCACCACTTCCCGTGTCACCACTCCGCGCAGCCGCAGGAAAGCGCGCCCGCCAGCGCGTGCGCCGCCGCCGACGGGGACTGCCCCAGCGCCGCGCGCCGCGTCACTGTCGCGTCACACACATGCGTTAATCGATGTTGAATCGATAGGAAAATACTATATTGTAGACATGGAGCGTTATCGTTTTTAGCTGTAACGGTTACAAATCGAGGATATGAAGTTTTCATATACGATATCAAATCCGTTTTCAGATATCGAGTTTGCATTTCGATAGTTTTCGTTATGATTTAGTTCTCGTTACGATTTAGTTTTCATATCTCATCGTCGAGTTGTCGTTACGTTTTGTGTGTAGATATTTGATATCGGATATGATCACTTTGATATCGGTATGATATGATATAAGAGTGAAAACCGTTTTTAGTTACGTTTTGATATATCGGTCTCATCCCTACTATATTGCAACGGAAAGAAATGCGCTCGGATATATCTGAGTTATGACTTATGACTTTATCCATTCTTGACAGTAGCTCACTACTGTACTAAATTTAATAAGCGATGTAGAAATGAATAAGTGCAGTACTGACAGTAGCGCGGGGTCGGCAGCGTCGTGAAGCAGCGCAGCAAGCGCGGCGAGGGCGGCGGGCGCGGGGCGGCGCAGGGCGGCGTGCAGGCGCAGGGCGGCGCGCGCATCCCGCAAACCGCCGCCGCCGCCCGCCTCCGCGCCCCCCAGCGCCGCCACCGCGCGCAGTGCCGACGTCAGCTCCTCCGCACTGCTCTGTAAGTAAGGAAGAAAACCTATTTATTCAAGATAGGAGATGTGTGGTGTTACAGATTTTGAGTACAATTTCCTTGATCGTAGCACCATTTCATTAGATGCGAATTATAAACTAACATACATCACGAAGTCAGTTATCGTAAACTTATTATATATCGTAAAAATATATATATATGTGTGTGTGTGTGTGTGTGTGTAACAAGTATAATCATTCTACTAAACTTATCAATGTCAAGGTTTACATATTTATATGTTAGGGCTTTTATTACTTACTAATAATTATGATCGATGACCTGAAGCGAAAATTTGGTCAGATATACATAAATAGCCGACCTACGACAACAACCACTATGGACACATCACACAGTGATTAATTCTAATTAAACTTTCATAAATTAAAATGAATATGTAGTTCATTTTGTTTAATTGAATTAAACAAAATAAACTACATACTTTGAAAAATTTAATAGTAGATATAGGAAAAACGAATCTAATATTTTTCATGCAAGTAAGCTTGTTCCTTTTTGTTCCGAGTTGTATTTTTCGGTCTTAAAGAAGGGGGATGTAAGCTTATAGTATTGATACTACAAGCTTCTCTATAGATACTTCAAGCTTGAGCTTGACTTTGTCACTTATTGACTTTTGATTTAGGGTGAGTATTGTTTTGGTGAAGTTGTTTATGAGGATTTGCTATTGACAATTGTATCGATTCAGGTTAGTTTATTATTTTATTTATTTATATATATATATATATATATATATATAAAACAGTAAAAAAGTAGAACATTAAATAAGAAAAATTATAATAGAGTTCAAAGTATAAGTGTACTTCATTATTCTCAAATGTAAACACAAGATAACGATAGTTTAAACAAACTGTGTCATGGTACAACGTTACAACATTATATCAGAGCATTTCATAAATGTTTCTTTATAACTTTATGAGAGTCATAAATTATCAATGACCTAACATATAGCATAAAATAAATTTTATAGAAATATCTATGAAGTCAGTATAACATTTTGTTATAAATAGTATTTCTGATATGCGAGGTGACGTGGTCAGTAGTGTCACTCGCCACGTGCACGTGACGTGGCACCGAGTGTCGTTACACGTACGTACCGGCGGGTCCAGCAGCGCGGACAGCAGCGCGGGCGGCGGCGCGACCGGCGACGTGAGCGCCAGCGCGGCCGGCAGGGCGGACAGTGCGGCGCTCAACGACGCGGCGGGCGCGGCCGGGGACGGCGCGGCGTCGGGCGCGCGACGCACGTGCAGCCACGCGCGCGCCTTCACCTGTATGTCGGACGCGGCGGCGGCGCCCAGCACGTGCAGCTCCTCCGCGTACACGTCGTCGAGCGCGAGCAGCGATGCGCTCAGCGTGTAGCGCGTCAAACGCCGCGACTCCACCTCGCCACCGTCCTCCTCTACGGCCCACTCCGGAGACTCGCACTGACTCTGCAAATGTAACCGTGTCACTCTGTAACTCCTCTCATAGTGTAATGAACGGTAATAATCAGTTATACCACACCTTAAACTTCCTGATGACCTGCATTGAAGCAGTTTCATATGTAACTTTACATGTACCCGATATATCTGTTTCGTTCACTTCTCCGTCTACAACTTGAAACTGAAATAAAATTTAAGTTAATTCATTTAAGTAATAAATACTTTATTATACATAGATTACAACTATTTTCATAGACTATCTAACATATTATATATTTTGCTAACAATATTATGCTATCAACGGTGGTTAATATTAATGCTAAGAATATATTATGAAATAAAGCAATAATAATTAAAAATTTCATAAAATGAATGTGCTTAACATATACCTGAAACAAGCTTATAAGGGATCTTTTGAAGTTTTGAATATCCAGCAACTCATCGGGGTCCAAGTACACAGACTGTATAACTCCATGTTTCCAATGTGCGTAGAACTTGGAACGCGAGTGGGAGTCCCAGAGGGACGGCGACGGAGCGTACTCTGCATTTACATGTTTTCCTCTGGAGTACAGTTGAGGAGAGGTTAGCTGCAATACACAAGGTCACGTTAGGATACCTATAACCTGTAGTAGTGCCAGTATGGTCAGTAGCAGGCACTCATAGAGCGCGCGTGGCGTACCTCGAACTCAAGTAGGTGTTCCCCGTGGTGGTCGCTCCAGACGGCGCGCACGTCGAGATTCCCCTTCACCTTGTGGCTGACCTCCTTGTCGCGGCGCGCCGCTTCGTTGAGGAGCACCGTCGACTCTACGCTGTAGCGCTCCGGACTCCCAAATAGCTTCACCTCGCCATAGTCGGCGCGGCTCACCGACGACGATATCGCTAAACTTACGATACTAATGTAAAACAACAATGCAATCGAACTACTCATCATGCTCCGACACGCGTTGTTTCTATCAAATGATTACTTTTTCCACATCGCATCTAATAAGTTCGAGTCAAAAGTTCAAAAGTTAACACCGGACGAAGTTGACGTTACAGATTACAATTGTTACATCCGTCGACCGTCGCACACTCGAATACAAATCTAACTAGTTAACTGTTACGTCAACTGTCAGTCATATTAGACTGACAGTTGACGTAGGCTGTCACTTGTGAGTGGCAGATAACATATTTATATTAGCTCTAAATCGGTCTTGTCAAATAATGTAGAGTAACAATTTAATAACGCCATTTAAACTATATGGCGTTAAACTAAATGATACTAAATTCTATATGACGATATAATCAATATTCAGTCATTATTATAGTTAATCTATATACAGAGTGTGGGGACAATCGCTACATTAAATGAAAACACCGTTTTGAGTATTTGTAAACACGATACGATTATAAAATAAGAGTTTTTACTAAAAATGAAATATATTTGTTACAAAATCAAACGCCATTTGTTACGTATGACGCAAGAGGACACTAACCTATCAGAGCGGCAACGTCGCACGCCATCATTGAAGAAATCAAGTGGTGGGTAATGGCGGTAACGGGTGAACAGATGTTAAAGTTCGGGAGTATTTCCGACGGAATGGAAAAAAGCAAAAATAGTTCCAATTCATAAAGCAAATGACGTTGATCTCATATCAAACTACAGACCTATCTCCATTTTATCAACACTTGCTAAAATATTAGAATCCCTTAACTGTACTTTTGTACAAAAACACTTTAAACAGAGTTTGTGCATCCAAGAACACGACTTTGTTCCTTCTCGATCGATATGTACCAATTTAGTGGATGTTACGTAAAATTTAATAGAGGCTCTGGACTATCATAAACAGGTAGACGTCATATATACAGACTTTAGTAAGGCTTTCGATCGCTTACCTCATGATATGTTATTGAAAAAATTATCTGCCTGTGGAATTTATGGTAACTTTTTGCAATGGATAAAGTCTTATTTAGAAAATAGATCATTCTCAGTAGTGGTGAATGGATTTAAATCGGAACCGCGGGTAACGACTTCCGGTGTACCGCAGGGGTCTCACCTGGGTCCAATCTTGTTTACCATATTTGCTAATGACATACCTACTGTCATCAAATTTTCCAATACTTACATGTACGCAGATGACTTAAAGATAAGTAAAGTTATAGATTCTATAAAAGATTCAGTGAAGCTTCAAAAAGATCTTGATGAGCTTGTTAAATGGTGAAAACTCAAAAAAGTGTCTTTTACTAAGGTATGGCCGAAAAAGGAATTTTATTATATTTTAATATAACATCAAAGAACTTAACCAGATCCGCGATTTAGGCGTAGTATATGATAAAAGGTTTACGTTTGAACCTCACATTAAACAAATAACAAGCCGAGCGTCAAAACTGCTAGGATTTGTTTTAAGGAATATTAGAGGGCTACGTGATAACAAGGTTCGAATTCTGCTATACAACTTTCTTGTGCGCAGTGTCTTAAGGCTCATTCACACGGTGCAAGTTTCTTGCCCGTTGCATTTAATAATACTGAAGCAATAATTGACTTGCATCGTCTAAACAACATGTCATATTTTTGCTATATTTAGGCAAGTTTTTTTCATACAATTTTATAGTTAATATCCACGTGTAAGCAGTTGCATACAATTCTTGAAAGTCAATTATTGCACTTGAACTATGGCTCTTACGTATACAAGAAACTTTCACCGTGTAAATGAGCCTTTAGAATATTGTTCAGTTGTATGGTGGCATCATTACGCAACTTATTCTCTACAGATAGAACGAATACAAAAACGATTCTTGCGGTACTTATTATATGCAAATAATATTTCAAAAAAGAAACTCCCTTCATATAATATGCAATTAAAACAAACTTAAACTTAAGAAGAACGTAGAAGGTGGTTGGATCTATTTTTTGTCTCCAAAATGTTCAAACTCCCCCGTTCCTAGACTCTGCAAGTTGGTTAATGAGTACAGTGACCTATTAGATATTCATGTAGATTCAATCAATAAGATTAGATTAATGTTAAATACAAAATACCAGTCATCGTAAATATTTTTTTTTCTTAAATATTACTTGCTATTCTTTTTTCTACGTTCTTTTTTTCTTATCTTATTCGCACTTAGGAATTAATTTTGTTTTAAGCATGGTGTATCTGCCAGCAAACAAACAAACAGTGGATCAATAAATAAATAAACAAATAAACACTTTGCACCACCGTCTTTAATTTTACATAAACTTACATTTATTATTCTAACTAATATCTAATTAAAATTTAAATTTCAAAAGTCACTGACAGTTCTCGTGGAGAAGTACGATGTTGACGTGGGACTACGGTTTGATATTTTGATATTGTTTGAGGTTCTACCGCCATAAGAATGGCATCTACATGTAAAACCATACCTTTCCCGATATGTCCATATTGCGAGAGCTCCATTTTGATGATATTTCTCTATCTTTTTTATTTCTTTCCCGCCAATTTCTTTTAAATTAAAATGTTGCTTAATCGGTCAAATAAGTGCATAATAAATTGCACAGACAATTATAATCAATTTCCATAATAATTCTTACTTATTTTATTATGATGAATAATACATGCAAAAAGAGAATAAAAATAAGTACTTTTAACACGTGTCAGAAAAAAAGGATCATTTGTTGATGTTCATTGACTGTTAGGCGGTACGAAGTTCGTCGGGTCAGCTAGTTTAATAATGAAATAACACTGGAAGCGTGATTTGTTTACAATGGACGTTTCAATCATTTTAACGCTTTAGATAACTCTAAAGCGTTAAAATGATTGAAACGTCCAACGTCCAACGCCTGTCGTGGCGCAGAGGCAGAAGCGTGCGACTAAACGCGACAGGTTGTGGGTTCGATTCCCACTCCAGCAAATGTAAAATTTAGTATTTTCATTTCTTGGGTTTGCAACAAGGCAAAAAAAGCAGTATGCCTGAGTTCCGGGCCATCACCGCAAATGCCTCAATCATGTGGAAAGCGGAACGCCAGGGAATGTTGAAAAGGAATGGAGTGTCTTTAACACCGCTCTCGGGTTCCTCTGCCTGGCCCTCCCGCTATATGTGCGGGATACAGCGTAAAGTTAAAAAAAACAAAAACAGTAATTTACGCATAAGCGTAAAATATAAATTCTAAAGGAGTAAATAAAAAGTCAAATAATTAAGAATAATTTAATAAAATGCTTATATAATTGTATAATTAAACAAGTAATCATATAACAGACATCTATGTTTTGAACAAAGCAACAAGAAAATATATTGAGCATCAACAAAATAATTATTTGGAATATGAACTTGTGGTGATAATTGTTTTCTTTCGGTATAGCAAGCTTACATACAAATATGTGATATGTGGGGAGTATCCCAAAAGAAAACAAATGATCGACAACACGTGAACAACAATGTGGATGCACGTCGTACCGCAATAAATTATTTTTGGTAAGTAGTTTTTTTATATATCACAATCGAGCACTACCATTATAATATTTAATTTAAGATTATTCATTTATATTTGAAACAAATAATATAGATCACAATAACGGTTTACTTTTAACGTAGCACAATTTCACAATACGTAATGTGAGTTAATACTATAATACTAATATTGGGAAATATTGCACACATTATAAAGTACCTTTCGCGGAGGCGCGATACGATTACCGAGGCTCCTCCGCGCTTCTACGTTCGTATTGCGAACCCATTTGTACTACACGCTGTTCCGGAGCCGTACTGCGTCGGCGACGATTTGTCGATTTTGATTCCCGGTAGTTCGTAGAAACACCATTGTAAATAAATAAAAATAACTTTTTACTGTCGCGCAGCGCAGCGGGGAGCGTCACGAGTAGATAGTCATCAGATCATCTGCAAGCAGAATGTATCGTGAGAGGGACGAGGAATACAGGCGAGAGCGGCGGACCTCCTCGACACTCACCTCTTCCAGTGAGAGAGGGTTGACTTGGAGCTTGGCCTTCGAGACTGCGCAGCGCCTGCAACAAGACAAGCTGGCTAGAGTAATACGTACGTGTGGGCGGGCGAGGCGCTCAAAGGGGCGTGACTGTGCGCCAGGTGCAGCCGCGCCAGCGCCAGCACGCAGGCGGCGGGCGGCACGTGGACCCGCGCGCGCGTAGCGCAGCACGAGGCACCGGAGCAATCTTGTTGGAGACCGTGAGGCCGCACGCCCTGGCAGCGCGCGCAGCCCGTAGGCGGAGGCGCGCGGGCGCAGCGCGGCGCGAGGGGCGAGCGGCGCGCCAGCAGCGAGGCGCGCCAGCAGCGGGCAGGTCGCGCGCGGGGCACGCGGCCCGTCATGGCGGTCGCGCAGCGCGACGAGCGCGCGGCACAGCCCAGCGAGGGCCGCGCGAAGGCAGGTGGCGCCGCCACACGCGCCGCGCAGCAGACGCTCCGCAGCGCGCGCAGCCGAGCGCGACGTCGGGGCGCACGCCGCGCAGCGCCGCCGCCATCGCCGCCTCCAGCGGCACCAGCCTCCGCTCGCTGCCTCTCCGTCGCGATGTCGCGGATTATCACGTTGTCCTCGTTCACTTCTGGCAAAAACACCAAACTCTAAGTGTACAAACGTAAACGTAACAACAACGTAAACGTAACAAACGTAACGTAACGTAACGTAAACGTAACGTAACGTAACGTAAACGTAACGTAAACGTAACGTAAACGTAACGTAAACGTAACGTAAACTTAATATATGTAATCTTCTTTTAAAAAACCACACACTTACTTCACACTACGTAATTAAACTGAACTCTAAAATGGGCAAAACGAAGTGAAAATAAATCGTATTAAATTTGCGTTGATTTTTAGTTAGAAGTGAATCCCCAAATTTTGATGACATGACACAATTAAAAACAAAAGTGTTGCTATTATTTTAGGAAAAAAAAATTAAAAAATTAAAGATTCGAATACAAAATAACGCAACTCGAAAATCTAATGACGCACAGCGAAAATCAGTAAAGATTAAGCAGCGACGCAACTCGAAAACGCAAAACGAAACGACGCAAAGCGAGGTATTGGTGGTATATACTATTGTTATTGAGGTATTGGGACAACGTAAAGCACACATAACAAGTTAGCACTACGGGCGATTCTTATATGTTGCTATCCTTCACGATTACAAAAACTTTTTAAACGACTGATAAAGCACACACAATAATAGAATAAATTCTTTCACTGCAGGTACGAGTACTTCTCCACTCGAAAACTATTTTTTTTTTTGCTCTCGAAGTTTTAGCTACTGAAATCAATATCACACCGTGAGGTGTTCTGTTTAGGTGTTCACCGAGTCCCAGTGTAGGAACCGGGAGGTTTCGTTACCACGTCGATGTGCTTGTCCGCCAGGATGCGCAGCAGGAGGCCGCTCTGGGTACGCGCCGCGTGCGCCACCACCACGTACTGCCCCCGCCGCCAGCGCGGAAGAACGTCGCCACCTTCGCGCGCGCGCGGCAACTGTGCGACTTTCTCCAGCGCCGCGCCGCCCGCGCCGCCCGCCCTGCGCCACCGCGAACCTCACGCCCTGCAGCCGCGCGTTCTTCGCGCCCGCGCCCACCGCGTACTCCTGCATCAGCGACACCACTACGCGCGCGCGCGCCGCCCGACACCGCACGCGGAACTGAGGGCCGCGCGCGCCAGGCGCAGCGCGGCGGCCCGCCCATGTTGTAGCTCGCGCCGCCAGCGCCGCCGCGCCAGCACCGCGCGCCACGGCGTCGCGCGCGCAGCGCCGGCTCGGCTGCCCAGCTGTCCGGCGCCACGTGCACTGTTCCAGCCGCGGCAAACCGCGCCGCGAACGCCGCCACCGACAGCCAGAACGTGCGTCCGGCTCGCGCGTCGCGCCAGTTCCGCGCGCTCGCGCTCCGGCAGCGCGCGCCAGTGGCGCCAGCGCGGCGCTGGCGCCCGGCGCGCAGCGCGCAGCAGCATCGCCGCCGTCGCGCGCCCGCGCCGGCGCCCGTCACGCAGCACGCGGGTTACTGCCGCCGCCTGCCGCCAGCAGCGTGGCGCGCAGGCGGGCGCGCAGCACGTGCAGCAGGGCGGCGCGCGGCTGGCGGGCGGCACGGAAGCTCTGCACGACGCCGCCCGTCAGCTTCCTGCAGAAAAGCGCCAAGCCGCGACGCAGCCCATAGTAGCCGCTGCAGCCTACCACCGAACGACGATACACATTTCATTTATTTGAAAAATATATTATTCTGTCCAATATTATAATGATATCAATGTAAAAACTGAATGCTGTCGACGCTCACCCGGGAGGCTCATCATAGTTGTATATTTATTGTAAAAATTTTATTTGAAAAGAGCAACTGTCGAGTTTCTCGCCGGCTCTTCAGCAGAACTGCCTTCGCCGGTGGTAGCTTCCGTTAGATCGACACGACTGACACTTCTTGTAAATCGAATCGTAAATCGATTCGAAGAAAATGCTCGTAATAGCCTACTCGAATAAAGAATATTTAGATTTTAATTTTATCATTTATTAATTTTATATTGAGTATGTATGTATATATATACTCAATACAAAAGGTTAATAAAGAAATGATAAATGAAACGCAAAGCAAGTACTAATGGTAAAGTGGTCAGTCCCCCGTCCACTTTACCTCAGAGAGTGGGGAGACGCGGTGCCCTTACTTGGCGTATGCCTTCTCGAGCAGCGCCAGCGTGAAGTCGGTGTGCGCGGCGAGGCGCGGCGCGTGCGCGGCGAGGGCGGCGGGCGCGACGAGGGCGGCGGGCGCGGGCAGTCTGTCGTCGACGGCGACGTCGCGCCACTCGCCGAACACCCAGAAGCGGAACCTGCGGCACGAACGATATACATTCTCGTTACATAGTTATTCGATTTAATTTCGCGATTTAGGTTGCATATATTATTATTTATTATTTTGAGTTTAATATTTAAATAAACAAAGAATAACAATGATTTTTACAGCAGTGGATTGTGCATTTTCTAATGGTTCGAATGAGAGAACAAATCGGACTTTGGTAAATAGAATGAGATGCAAAATTTTTGAAATCAAAAATAAATCATGGCCTCAGGTTGCGGATGAATGTGTAAAGGACTATAACAATACTATACATAGCTCGACTGGTTTTACTCCCAATTATCTGCTGACAGGATTAAATATCTCATTTTTACCTGATGAATTAAATGATAATAATTTGTCTAATTTAGATGATAGGAAAAAGGCTTTTGAGAAATCGGTAAAAATTCACAATCAAAATAAAGAATATTACGATAGAAATGTAAAACTAATAGATTATAAGGTAGGAGATTTAGTTTATGTAAAAAGTGTAAATATATTGAATAAAGATAAAATGGATCCAGTTAGGGTTGGTCCATTTAAAATTAAAGAGATCATTAGTAATGTAATGTTTTTGTTGGATAGTAGATATAGGAAAAACTAATGTAATATTTTTCATGCAAGTAAGCTTGTTCCTTTTTGTTCTGAGTTGTATTTTTCGGTCTTAAAGAAGGGAATTGACTTTTGATTTAGAGTGAGTGTTGTTATGGTGAAGTTGTTTATGAGGGTTTCAGGTTAGTTTTAAGTTTATTATTTTATTGTAATATTTTATTGGCTTTTGTTAATTTTGTGTATCCAATCCAAATTTAAGTCATTTAAAATTGTGGCTTATATATCGATGACGGTGTAGGGATGTCAAGGTATTTTAGCAATTTCACTATCGAACTGCCGGCGACCTTTTATTTAGACGTCACCGGTAGGTACTAAAATAGTCATAAAACGTAATATTCATGTCGTTCGATGCTCACGTGAAGCGTCCGCAGTATCCGACGCGGAAGCTGTGCGGCGGCGCGGCGCGTGCCAGCAGGCGCGGCGTGAGTGTCAGGGCCGTCGCCGCCGCACGCACGTGCGGGTCGCGCGCGCCGCCCGCCACCGCCGCCGCGCCCGCCTCTGCCGCCTCCGCGCCAGCCGCGCGCAACGCCTCCGCCTCGTCGACCTCCGCCTCTGCCCCGTCCGCCTCCGCCTCCGCCTCCGCCTCCACCGCCTCGTCGCCCAAATAACGCGGCCGCGCACACAGCTCCTGCGGACGGTGTTTGTATATATGGACGCAATTCTATATGTTATGATTTTATTACGCCTGTCGTGGCGTAGAGGCACAAGCGTGCGACTGTACACACGGCTGGTTGTGGGTTCGATTCCCACTTCAGGAAATGTTAGTATTTTCATTTCCTGGGTTTCGTAACAAGGCAGAGCGCGGCGTTGAGTTCCGCCACTCAACACGCAATGCCTCAATTTGGCGGAAAGTGGGGAACGGAATTGTTGTAAGAGAACGCAGTATCTTAACACTAGGTTCCCAGGTTCCCTCTGCCTACCCTGCTATATGCGGGATACAGCGTGAAGTTAAAAAAAAATGATTTTATTATTTTAAAATTGTTAATTATATTTAAGATTTATATTTCCATTAGTTAAAGTTAGTAAAATGTTTAAAATGTTCACAATTTAGAGTAACACTTAAATAGTCATAAGAATAAGTTTGTTCGACGGGATATTTACCATGTATTGTTTTTATTTTGGACTCCCGATATTTCGATGCTGTTGCAAGCACCCGTGATCATGGTGCTTTTCTTATGTATGTGACCATGAGAGTTTAAATTCACTTAAATAGTCATCTGCATTGCATTTTTATGTTTCCATAATTTAAAGTAGAGTTGAGAAGTCTCCACTTACTATTTAAAAAAATACTTATATTTGTACGTTATTTGTCGATAAGCAAACATTCCTCAAGCACTTGAAAACAACCCTTTTAAGTTAAGCTCACATTCTTTTTAAATGTTATTATGGTCTATTTTGTAAGTTTCTCACGAAACCCCCACCAAGTTACTGTGCATATAAACTTTAAGATTTACTTAGTGGACACACTTGAATTCCCATATTCAACGCATCTATTTGTATTTGAATATCAAATAATATATTTATAATAAATATTATAAGCAAGTAATGGAAATAACATAGCCATTCTGAAAATAAACTAAGACCTATTCTGCATTTTAATTGTGAAAACGGATCCTGTACAACAATATACCAATATATCGCCAACATATACATGCCATTCATACTAAATATATATGAATAGTAGACATGGGCGTTTTCGTTTTTTAGCTGTAACGGTTACATATCGGATATGAAGTTTTCATATACGATATCATATTCGTTTTCAGATATCGAGTTTATGTTGCGATAGTTTTCGTTATAATTTAGTTTTCGTTACGATTTAGCTTTCATATCTCATCGTCGAGTTGTCGTTACGTTTTGTATGTAGTTGTTTGATATCGGATATGATAATTTAGATATCGATATGATGCAAGAGTCGAAACCGTTTTTAGTTACGTTTTGACTTATTGGTCTCATCCCTAATGAATAGTTCTCATTGTGAATGCACATAATTCGGACGCGACGGCGCTCGATCGCTTCTCGCCAGTGCGTACGATGGGAACCGTCACGGGCGGTGACCCGGTTCCCACGGCATTGGTACAGTGCGCCACACGCCCGGTGGCGCTGCGGGCGACGTCGACGCAATATGGGAAATGGGTTTTGTTCGGTCTGATTTGCAAAGAATATCTATATACATATAAATAAATGAAGCGAAAACTTTGTAACCCTTTTTATGAAAATTACGCGGACGGCTGAATTTGGCACTATTATAGTTTATATACAGAAGAAGTGCAGAATGGTAATATATTTTTTAAATAATGCATAAAAAGTATAGTACAAGTACGGATACATTAGTTTAAATAGATATATAAATATCGCCTGTCGTGGCGCAGAGGCACAAGCGTGCAACTGTAAACGCGACAGGTTGTGGGTTCGAATCCCATTCCAGAAAATGTAAAATTTAGTATTTTCATTTCTTGGGTTTCGTAACAAGGCAAAACGCGGCGTTGAGTTCCGCCACTCAACACGCAATGCCTTAATTCGGCGGAAAGTGGGGAACGGAATTGTTGAAAGAGAATGGAGTGTCCTAACACTAGATTCTCTAGTTTCCTCTGTCTACTCCTCTAAATGCGGGATACAGCATGAAGTTAAAAAAAAAAGAAACAAATAAATATAAATATTTAAAAAAGTTTTTAATTCTATTACTAGATATAAAACATACACATAGACAAGGTAGTGGTGATTCTACAAATATGTCTAATAACACTAGATTTAAATTTCTTTCATTTCAGACGAGGTCCTAGAACTCTACTAATATAGAATGTAACATTGATATTCCCCAGTCGTCTCTCGGTTATAATACAATATTCGGAAGTGATTAAATAGGCATCGTTTATAAATAGATTGACAAAATTAGCAAAAACAATAGCTCGCGTCATCGACGGTCATCGCCGGTCGACAGTCGCCGGACGTCGCGCGTTGCTCGTCGACTCGCTGACTTGTTAGTGACGTATTGCTATGATAATTTAGATATCGATATGATGTGAAGTCGATACCGTTTTTGGTGCACGTTTGATATATGGTCTCGGCATCACAATGAATAGTTCTCATTGTGAATACACATAATTCCGGACGCGACGGCGCTCGTCGCTTCTCGCGAGTGCGTACGATGGGAACCGTGCAGGCAGTGACCAGTTTCCCACAGCATTGGTACAGTGCCACACGCCCGTGTGGCGCTGCAGGCGACCCGTCGACGCAATATTATAGGAAATGGGTTTTGTTCGGTCTGCTTTGCAAAGAATATCTATATACATATAAATAAATGAAAGCGAAAACTTTGTAACCCTTTTCCATGAAAATTACGCGGACAGCTGAATTTGGCACCTATTATAGTTTATATACAGAAGAAGTGCAGAATGGTAATATATTTTTAAATAATGCATAAAGTATAGTACAGAGTACGGATACATTAGTTCAAATAAATATATAAATATCATACTGTCGTGGCGCAGAGGCACAAGCGTGCGACTGTAAACGCGACAGGTTGTGGGTTCAATTCCCTCCAGGAAATGTAAAATTGAAGTATTTTCATTTTCTTGGGTTTAGTAACAAGGCAAAGCGCCGTTTGAGTTCCGCCACTCAACACGCAATGCCTTAATTCGGCGGAAAATTAAATTGGAATTGTTGAAGAGAGAATGGAGTGTCCTAACACACTAGATTTCCTCTGATTTCCTCTGTCTACTCCTCTAAATGCGGGATACAGCATGAAGTTAAAAAAAGAAAACAAATAAATATAAATATTTAAAAAGTTTTTAATTCTATTACTAGATATAAAACATACACATAGACAAGGTAGTGGTGATTCTACAAATATGCCTAATAACACTAGATTTAGAATTTCTTTCGTTTCAGACGAGGTCCTAGAACTCTACTAATATAGAATGTAACATTGATATTCCCCAGTCGTCTCGGTTATAATACAATATTCGGAAGTGATTAAATAGGCATCGTTTATAAATAGTTGACAAAATTAGCAAAAACAATAGCTCGCGTCATCGACGGTCGTCGCCGGACGTCGCGCGTTGCTCGTCGACTCGCTGACTTGTTAGTGTGAGACGGTTCCCAGCCGACGCGCTGGGAGGGCCACACTTCACCCTATTCACGTATTCATATGAACGCTCCTTTTATTGCCATCATAACAAAAACACTAATCTCGCTCGAGAGTTACACAAATGACGCTGTAGAAAGTGAGCGACCCTACTGTCAGTCTGTCAATGTGCTTGTCGTGAATGGTGAATAGTATGACACTTTGTCCTCAACACAAATTTCAAGCCCTTATGATGCTTCTTGTCTAGGTACTATTTATTAGAAATCTCAAATAGAAAGGCAATATTGTCAATGCATAGTAACTTTATTGCAAGGCATGCTATTTCAAATGATAGGTAATATACCTTTGTCATATGACAAAATGTGGTGAATTTACAAGAAGAGCTATAAGGACAGCTAGGGCAGAAAGAAACTCAAATGTCTATAACTACATACAAAAAGGCTATAACTACATACAGACAGTTTATATAACAAGGACATATACAATTATACACATATGACGTTAATCTAAATAATTACATGCAGAACAAACAAAGCATGATGTCAGAACGCTCATAGTTGTTGAATATTACATTTTACAATTTTTTTTTTAACTTCACGCTGTAACCCGCATATAGCAGGGTAGGCAGTGGGAACCAGAGAACTTAGTGTTAAGACACTCCATTCTCTTTCAACAATTTCCGTTCCCCACTTTCCGCCGAATTGAGGCACTTTATCTACCTATTTAATCCTTACTAATATTATAAATGCGAAAGTAACTCTGTCTGTCTGTCTGTCTGTTACACTGTCACGCCTAATCCACAGAACCGATTTTGATGAAATTCGGTATGAAGATAGAACTGAACTTCGGAAAGGACATGGGATACTTTTTATTGCGAAAAAAATGGTAGAAGAGGTTGAAATAGGGGATGAAAGTTTGTATGGAAGTTCCTTATTGTGAAACATAAAATCATGTAAGATTGTTCAACTGTTTACAACTTTCACACCTAATCCACTTAACCAATTTTGACAAATAGTCTAAACCTTGGGAAAGACTATAGGCTATTACCAAGTCGCGGGATATAACCGAATTCCACGCGGGCGAAGCCGCGGGCGGAAAGCTAGTACTAAATATAAATGCTACGTAACAAAGCATACGAGTAGGACGCAAACTTGACCGTTCGTGTTATTTATAAATAATGCATTGAGTTTATAAAATGAGTTACCGTTATACGTTTAACTAAAAAGAAATCATAAGCTTCGAGCAAAAACAGCAGACGGCGAAGCGCCGTTACGTTGTCAATGTATCCGCGACTTCGCGCTCGTTGATGTCTTTCCTAACGCTAAACTGTAGTAACTAGCGACTAGCGAGCACGTGGTCCGAGCGCACTATAACTATAGTTGTTGTGCAAATAAACTCACGCTTGTTACGATTTCCGCTTGTTGCAAATGCGTTGATAACAAACTTTGTAAAGCTACCTAAAGCTACCTATGTACATATCGCTGAGACTGAGTTGTTGGAAAATATTAAAAAGTAAGCACGTTCGTTTAATGTATGTCACAGAGAACGTGAAGGAACCCTCGCCGCCGCGAATTGCTATTTAGAAGGTTCTCGCTCCTATTGGTCGTTAGAGCATCGGTAAATACATTTATCTATGAAATATAGTAACAATGTATTTTTTGTAGCTCAGGTCTTAGTATGTGTCCATATTTCTTAAATAGTGCCTTTAATTTTTATCAATAATTAGGAAATCACTTAGAAAGGGTCACAGTTACATAAATTACTAAATTTTTAAATTTCATGACGTTAGTTCTAACAAAAATGTATACATCTCGCGGTGCTTGTCGTGTCCCCGTGCTGTATGGCGCATGCCGCGTGCGCCGTACGCCGTGTATAGCAAATGCAATGTTAAAGTAAATGGAACGCATTCTATTATATTATTCGCGCACAGTTATTTCTCTGAAGACGATGCTCTTGAACCGTAACGTATTAGCGTTTACGATTTAATGATGCCTCAATACGGATAAATTCTATTTGTCTTAATAAATTATATTTTCTGAAATAGTAAAGATACATGTATGTACATTGTAAAATGTTAAAAAACTTTACTTTTTGGGAATATGAGAAATGAAATAATTTATCATGGTGTTAATGGGTTTTGTGTTGGTGGTGTGTGGTACGTACGTGCGGGCGCGCCCAGCGCACGCGGCGCGCGAGGCGGCGGTCGCCGAGGCTGGCGGCGGCGGCCGGGAACTCGGGGTCCTCCCACAGCGCGCCCGCCGCCACCTCCGCCTGCCAGCACCTGCCACGACACGATACAATGTCAATTTTCGCTCATTGGTTAATTAAATATTTATTTATTTAATACTTTATTACACCAACATTATTTGATATAAATACATAATAATTAGTTTACAATATTGGCGTAAAGGCGGCCTTATCACCACAGGCGATCTCTTCCAGGCAACCCCTACTATGAAAAAGATCAGAGTTCTCAAGAATATAGGTTGCTGTACAAATGTCTTAAATGTTATATTACTATACTAAACTTACTTAGAGATGTACATGCTAAATATAACATATAAGCTTACATAAATAAATATATCTAAATATACAATCATACATACATATTTATATAAAAATAAATAGCAGAAAATAATAAACTTACATAAACGATAATTACATAAATACATACATATACAATCTATATCGATAGAAGATAGTTTTTAAGACTTTTAAATATGTTAAAATCGAAAGGGAAATTACATTTTATTTGCTAATTTCCCGTCATTCATTTCGTCTAGCAAATATCAATGAGTACATCTCGACGAATACGACGCGTCGTGCGCTGCACGCTTCACAATGTGTAGAAAATTTGTTAATCATGTGAAACTATTATACTTAAATTGCAAATATCGTAATTATTTTGAGCGTCTCATAACGATGTGTATTGAACAAAGCTAATTCATTATAATATCATTGATACACTGTAGTCATTGTCACCTTGTAGGCGTAATGATAATGAAATATGTATTGATGTCATTATTCATATAATTTTATTATGTGTATAAATAAAATAAGGACTATCGAGGCCACCGTGACACTAATATTTTATATATATGTAAGTATTACATGTAAAGGTCATGGTACAGTGGAACAATGACTTTACTGACTAAATGTTTTGATGATTGGTTGAGGATTCGATCCACCTCCAAGGAAAGATTATATTTAAATTATTTTCATTTCTCTTTCAACAATTCCGTTCCCCACTTTCCGCCGAAACGAGGCATTGCGGGTTGAGTGGCGGAACTCAACGCCGCGTTTTGCCTTGAGAATGGAGTGTCTTAACACTAGGTTCTCTGGTTCTCTCTTCCTACCCCGCTATATGCGGAATACAGCGTGAAGTTAAAAAAAAGAAATTTATTTCTCCGCTCTGGTCATAGCGCGGCGTCGACTTCCTTCACTCACCACGCAATGTTTTTACGCAATGTATTTCAGACGTAAAGTGGAGAACGAAGTGTTTTAGATTCGCTTTTCCTGTGTTGCGGGGAATAGTACGAAGATGAAAAAAATAAAGACTTCTGATTCTAAAACAATATTATAAAATTCATACACAATTGATACAGTTAGGTAGTTAGTTTTTGTTTTCATTAATATATCTAATAAAAAGTTGATTATTAAGAGATTTTATGTCATTTATAAGAAGAGAAATAAGTAATGTGCAAGTCTAAATAAAAGTTGATTATTTTTTATATGTAAAAAGCTGTTTTTTTTGCCAATTAAGTTAAGTGTTCCCAATTCCCCCACCTTCCCCTAATGGTATAATTTGTGGTAAGTATGAATAGATGTAAGTGTAAGTGGTTACCGTTACGTTATGTGACGTTACCTGCTAACAGTGGAGTGGTCCTCGTACAGCGGACACGAACCCACGCCATCTGCAACATACACACCTACTTGTTGACAAATACATAACGCACCTTTAGAATTATAGGGACCTAATAAAACGCATACGCCTATCGTGGCGCAGAGGCACAAGCGTGCGACTGTAAACGCGATAGGTTGTGGGTTCGATTCTCACTCTAGGAAATGTAAAATTTAGTATTTTCATTTCTTGGGTTTGGTAACAAGGCAAAGCGCGGCGTTGAGTTCCGCCACTCAACACGCAATGCCTCAATTCGGCGGAAAGTGGGGAACGCAATTGTTGAAAGAGAATGGAGTGTCTTAACACTAGGTTCTCTGGATCCCTCTGCCTACCCTGCTATATGCGGGTTACAGCGTGAAGTTAATCAAAAAATTATGATTTTGAAAGTCACTTCTTTCCAAAAAAGTTAAATGTATTATACAAATCTATATTGACATTTACCAAAAGTTGATATTTTTTTGAATAGGTCACTATAATTCTAACGTGCGATATATACATGCCCATTTAATAATCGAACATTTCGTGAAATAATTATGGACTAGGAAAGTAAATTTTGTAACAAAATCTAGAATTTATTCCTTTTGTAGAGTACGGTGTATTTGATAAATTACATTAAAGAAGTGTGCCAAAGGACAGAGGCACAAACGTGCGACTGCAAACGCGACAGGTTGTAGGTTCGATTCTCACTCCAGAATATGAGTATATTAAATAATATTTAGTATTGTCTTACCAGAGCGAGTAAATGCCTCGCTCTGGTAAGAAGGCAGCGCGGCGTTAAGTTCCGCCACTCAGCACGCAATGCCTCAATTCAGCGGAAAATGGGAAATATAAATGTTAAAAGAGTATTAACAGAGTAGATCCTCTGGTTCTCTCTGTCTACACTACTATATGTGAGAGACAGCGTTAAGCTAAAAAAAGGAAGAAAAAATAAATATTTTTGTTAGACGCACGACACACGACTTTAACTTCACATAAAAGAATAATATTCACCTTGGTCATTTAGTAATAAATTATTAATATATTTAATTAGTTGTTAACAGCATGGAGGCCCACGTTAACAGGTGAGGAACCTCCCCTAGCACTTCTATGGGGAATTGATTTAATTAAATTTTTTCACCACCTTTTCATAAAGTAACTGCACCACATGATTTGGCCATTAGATAGTAATATATTTCATATAACGGGTATGTGCTGCAGTACTCTCTACTTAGATGCGATAAATATTCAACATGGTATTTACCTTTTTTGTGGTTAATCATAGTAATATAACCACTTGCTTGCCTTATGGCAATGAAATCACTGTACGTCTGCACTCTGCACTGTACGAGGGTGATGTAGTGTCTATATATTCCTAAGGTATATGTCATTTCATTGATTACAACTGTATGTCTTAGTGTATGACGTAGTGACTATGAGGAAGACCTTGGTGTGTCCGAGTGATTTCAACAGAGATCCATATTTGTGTACCTACATGAAATCAATATTCCGACACACACTGGACGTGTACCGTCCACACGCATCACAATGGCTGCCGGCCTTCAGTTTCAATGAAGCTTGCCTGAGCTCTGAAGCCACCACATATTCTTGTTCTGCACATGTGTACATAAGTACCTATGTAAACATGCATATATGTATGTATATAGATATGTTCAAGAAGTAGAATGTTCCAAAAGCACATCATTGAACGTGCATAGATTAAAAATCCTAAATATGTAACTGTTATATAGTCATTTGCATTGGCGAGTGGGTAATAGATGCAAACTTGGAATTCTCGCGTCACTAATTTGGGCACGTGTCGTGTGGAGTGTGGACAGGTGCCGTTACACCGCGGCGTCCCACTGGCGGCCAACTAACGTTATAATTAAGTAGAATCGCTAATAATTAATTGTAGAAGTGAGAGCGGTGCGCCCCGGCCGGCCACCGCGCCTGACCGCCCGCGACACCATGCGATACAACGCCCGCTACACCGACAGGCCTTCTTTAGTTAAATACTGACAATCTATCATGTTTCTTTTGCAAAAACACAAATATAATACATGTAATAGATTATAGAAGTATTCAATCAATTCATGTTACTACTATAAGCATTTTTTTTTGTTTTTTTTTGTTTTTTAACTTCACGCTGTATCCCGCATATAGCAGGGTAGGCAGAGGGAACCAGAGAACCTAGTGTTAAGACACTCTACTCTCTTTCAACAAATTCGTTTCTATAGACTAATACAATTTTATATTATACAAATGAAATCTAAACAACAATATGTAATACCGTTACAAGCAACAGTTGCTCGTGGAGACCGCACTACCGCACTACCACAAGCGCAGAGCCAACAAAAGCCAGATTACTATGTAAAGAATTTCCGCCGCGACGACAATTTCTTTTGTATCAAAACAAAAATATAAAGCGTAACCGCTTCGTGCACGTACAGCGAGCGGCGACGATCATATTGTACTGTAAACACTCATTTGCGTTTTATTTACACAAGTGATAATATTGCTTGAAGAATGCCAACTCGAGCGGAGCCTCCTTACTACTTATAAGGTTTATAATATTTAGTTATGTATTAATTTCCTGGGTTTGGTAACAAGGCAAAGTGCGGCGTTGAGTTCCGCCACTCAACACGCAATGCCTCAATTTGGCGGAAAGTGGGGAATGGAAATGATGTAAGAGAACGGAGTGTCTTAACACTAGGTTCTCAGGTTCCCTCTGCCTACCCTGCTATATGCGGGATACAGCGTGAAGTTAAAAAAAAAAGTTATATAATACATGTTAAATAATATAATAGATATTAAGTATAAGTTATATAGTTATTTACGAAGCGTATGCTATGGCGCACATCGCGGGTCAACGCTGTGTAGATGCAATGATAACACGCACCGTTATCGGCTCCACATTTAGTACTCTTGGCCTAATTTATAGGACTTAGCAGTAAATGTAAAATTTATATTGTAAAAACATTGTTTTAAAATGGCATTCAAATATTTAGGCAGACTGTTTGTATTGGTTGGCAGGCTAAAGCCTAAATTTAAAAATTCCATGCAAAGTTAGCGTTTTATCTTATCTCCTTTTTCATTTCATCAAGTCCGGAAGAGAGAGGAATAAATATGATTATAAGGAAAATTTATTATTTGGTTCAAAGATCAAAGCATTTTCCTCAAGTTGTGATCGCTCGGAGCGCGCGGTGCTGTGCGGGTGCAGCGAGTGTGAAATGCATAGCAAATTTCGGCCACTTTCACCGTCCGCCGACGAGCCGTGACTATTTCATCGAGTCCACACGTCCACTTAGTTTACATGCGACGAGACTATACTAAGTGGGTCCGATGAAACTACTATATGCAACGAGGACTGAGACTGAGCTCTATCTACAGTTTAAATAATAGACACTGATGAATTCAAGAAACACGAGTTGGCATTTGTTCATATTAATCACAAAGGTTCTAGAATCTAGTCTGATGATCTAAAGATCTATGCCTTACAATTATGGAAAGGTGAGGAAGGCAGTTCTGCTGAGCAGAACCGGCAAGTAACTCAATGTATAATTTTACATAGTTAGCTTCTCAAGTGAGCATTGTCAGCATATAGTGCATCGAGTTCCATATATTAATATTAGTATAGTATTCTTGGACTGAATAATATACGAGTACTATTCTCAATAATATGTTTTTAACATTTAAAATACAAATATTCTCACAATTGTAATAGGACCTACAACATATTCATATACCTACTTGTAAACCGCTCTATAAATGCGCCGGTTTTACATTAATTATATTAACGTAAGAAATATAAGCGCAAGGTTAGTAGGGATGAGACCAATATATCAAAACGAAACTAAAAACGGTTTTGACTCTTATATTATATCATATTGATATCTAAATGATCATATCCGATATCAAATAACTACACACAAAACGTAACGACAACTCGACAATGAGATATGAAAACTAAATTGTAACGAAAACTATCGCAACACAAACTCGATATCTGAAAACGAATATGATATCGTATATGAAAACTTCATATCCGATATGTAACCGTTACAGCTAAAAAACGAAAACGCCCATGTCTAAAGGTTAGTGATATTCCTAAACCACATTATAGCTACGTAGGGACAACCTCACAGTGACAGCAACCGTAGAACATGTATGATATGATATATGCCACAACTTACTTTGCAAATACTTATTTTGGGTCACGTGGGAGGATACTTGAAATATTAGTGTTCCTTGAATCAATAATTAGCACATAGTTATGATGTAGGCCGCGAGTACACACATGACAGTGCGCGAGGTCGGCGCGGCGCTGTCGCGACTCTTCATGCTAGTGTCCATATATGAAGTATTTAACGATTTTGAAGATGCAACTGTTGATCTCATATTATGATCATCATTTATATCATGGCATCATTTGTTATATATGTCCTCCATACACATTCGATTACACAGGATTGAGCGTTTAAGCCAATGACTCTCCTATTTGTAATCTACTGTTTACCTATTGAACCTCTCGAAACCTTGCATTGTATTTACATTATGACGCATCTTATTAATATAAATGTTTTAACACTCCAGTTAAGAAATTTGTTTAAAAAGTATTTATAGGTTTTGCAATAAATACAAATATGTCGCTACGTGAGGACTGATAACTACTGACTACACAGTATACATGCCGCATGCGGGCTTTTCGCATTCTACAATAGTTGATAACGGCTTGTTGTCAATATTTTGAACGATATAATGCAGACTGCTCTCTAAGTAAAGTGCATGTATTCTAAAATGTAGTAGACTCACTAAATTAAGACAAATATTTTTGGAATTTATAAGAATTTGAATATGTGCGGACATTTGTAAAAATCTCTACGGAGACTTTAATAACGACGACGTAGCGTGACAGAATGTATGGCTTAGTGGTCGCTTGAACAGCTTTTGAAAGGTGCGGGTTTAAGTCTTGTACCGTTTAAATTTTTCTATGTTTTCTAAAAATGTAGTGTGTTGTTGGTGTCTAGTCACTAAGTAAGCTGTAGCCTGTGTAGTTACTCACTGGTGACTCCGTTGGTCTTGTGCTTGGCGGGCGCGGGCGCGTATTGCTGCGTGTGGTCGGACGCGTGGTCGAGTGCGACGGCGCCGGCGGGCGCGCGCGTGCGCATGAACTTCCTCATGGCGGCTCAGCTATCATCACTACTACGATTATTTTGTACACTATTTCCTGAAAATTGTAATTAAGTGAAACACGAACTAAATTTATTTACGGAATTATTGAAAGAGAATGGAGTGTCTTAACCTAGGTTCTCTGGTTCCCTCTGCCTACCCTGCTATATGCGGGATACAGTGTGAAGTTAAATTTAAAAATATTTAAATTTATTTACGTTTTTTTTTTCAGCTTTATGCTTTATACTGCACACCATAGTAGACAGAGAGAACCCAATGGAAGACATTTCATTATCCTTTTCTCGTCCGAACTTGAAACATTGCATATTGAGCGGCAAAACTTAACGCTGCGCTTTGTCTTACACATAGCGAGTGAGAATAAACCCATAACCACTCGCGTTTACAGTTACTTTGTCCCACTGCGCTGCAATGGCCTCTTCTTTTCTATTTACATGATGGGCATTTTATAAATTTCTACATGTATTGACACATCACATGATATTTTAATAAAGATGTCGGTCTTATAAATTATTATATAATATCATCAACACCAAGACTTACACACAAAGGCAAGAATTTAGTTAATATGTACCACATTACACATATGTATGTAATTTTATAAAGTTATAGCGGTGGCTCAGTAATTACCGGCGAGCGCGTTGCGAGCGCGACTCGCGCGTACTGTCATATTTACAGTAAAGTTACAACTGCACTTCCATAGTTCTCAACTTGTCATAGCGCCCGTGTCTTATTGCGCTGACGCAGACCTTTCATTATTTATTTATTAGTTATTACGCGTCAAAGGTTAACATTACAGAATAGAGGTGTGTGGTAAATATTAATTGGTGAAGCAAATAAACTACATACAAATTAAATCTTCGGGTGAATAATATAATCTATTATAGTGTCACGTCTATGCGTGAATAATAATTAGCAGTAAGTTCTTGAAGGTAGTTCATCATATCAGTTATCAGCACACCTGAGTTGTCGGCTAACGGCATCCACCGTGTGGATATACGCGAATCTAGTGTAATCGTAATACTGACCACTTCTACTACACGAGAGAGACGTGAAGGAGAAACACTTGTACCTTAATGCAGTAGTTGGAAACATCCACTAATTCAAATAAACAACGCGCGCGAAAATTCTTCAACTTACTTAGCGAGAAGTTGCACTCACGCGCACAACGCAACAACACAGCGCGGCGCGCCCGCGCGCACTGACAGTCACAGTGACAGGTGACAGTGACGGGCGACGCGCACCGACCACAGATAACATAAGTCAACATATTTTATTTCAATGAGTTAAATAAAAAAGTAATCAATTTTAAATTTCATTTATTTATTTTTTATTAGCTACAATAGAGATATTAAGATAATTATATAAAGAGTATTATTGTTTCTGGAAATGCTATCTTAGTCTATAATAAACAACTAGCAACAAAACATAAAAGAGTTCGTCCCGTGGCGCGCCTCGCACCTCATACGCTTCTCGCACACCACACCTCCGTTCTCCATTCTCCATACAAATGGACAAACATTTCTAAAGAGCCACATTTTCTTTTACTACCTACAAAAATATACAAGTCGGCGCGCCGACGTCACAGCACTGTCTACAGAGCACCTCGCGCCGCTCCACTTACGTACTAGTCTATGTCGCATGGAATGCGTTACAAGAGAGCAGAGGACAGAGAGAGAGTACACTATAACATCATTAGGGTCGAAGCTAATAGTTCGAGGGACGACAGTTCTCATACTAGCTACGTTGAGATTCACATCCGAGCGGGAAGGAGACAGGGACGACGCAGAGTTCAGTCCGGGCGCAGCGGCTCCTCGTCCTCGTCTTCCTCGTCCGGCTCCGCCTGCCGCCTCGCCTCCGCCTCCTCGTCCCCGTCCGCCTCCGCCGCCTCGTCCTCCTCCGCCTCGTCCGCCTCCGCCGCCTCGCAGCGGCACGCGCGCATCGCCGGCCGGTACGCCGCGTACGGCGCGCGGTGGCTCTCCGGCAGCAGGTGGTAGGAGCGCGAGGCGGGCGCGCGCCAGCGCTGCACCACCACCACGCACGGCGGCGGCGCGTCGATGGTGCCGCACGACGCCGACAGCCGCGCGCGCGACACCTCCACGCACGCGCGCACGCCGCACACCGCCGCGCGCCGCGGCACCGTGCCGCCCGCCGCCCCGCACGCCGCCCCCGCACCCGCACCCGCCGCGCCCGCCGCCAGCAACCGCGAGTTGAACTCCAGCGTCTGCGAGGCGCGCCGGTGTCGGCGGCACGGCGGCGCCACGCGCCACCACCAGTACGCACTGCCGCGACCCACGCCCGGCGGGCCCAGTCCCAGCCCGCCCAGTCCGCCCAGACCGCCCAGCCCGCCTAGACCACCCGCGCCTCCCGCCACGTTCACGCTCTCGTAGACATTCTCCTCCATCTGCACATAAGATATATTATTGAGGATTTTCAAAAATAAACCACAATTTGTTTCTCTGAAAATTCAAAATTTTATTTTATTTAACACGCCTTTACAATATTATAACAATTATCGATTTACAACATCACAACGATCAACTCACCTGAAAATACAAAGAAACGACAATTTAAAGTTCACTTTCTAATAAATTGCACAAAATAATCTGAACATCATCCGCCATTGTATCCCACGTCACTTCGACCGTCGCGCCCTCTACCGACTTCCACAGACAACTTAGACATGCGTGAAGCGCGGTAAATTTGAATTAATGAAATGTCATTTATTACATCTCCCCCCTAAAAAAGACCTATAAGTTATTTTCATATTCGTTTACTTCTACTTCTGTTGTGGCAGGTTGTAATTTTGTTTTGTGGAATAAAGTTGATTCTGTTTTTCTGTTGCCAGTATCAATCCTATAAATGGAGTTAAATATTTTCTCTACTATCTTGAAAGGCCCTATTTTGAATTCTTCTAATTTTTATTCATTCTATTCATTCTATTCCCATTTTCTACATATACACTGTCTCCTATCTCTACCTTTTGCATTTTTCTATTTCTATCAAATATTTTCTTTTTGTACTTATGGGATTTTATTGTATTCTCTAATGCTAATCTTCTATCAGCAATCCACTTGTCTTCCTATTTTATTGTTTTAACTTCATTTGGTAGAATACTGAAATTTGTACCGTCTAGTAGATATTTTGGTGCAAAATCTGTAACGGAGTGTTCGGTTTCGTTATATTTCTGTATACATTCTCTTGCTACTGTTGTCCATGTTTTCTTATTATTTTTCTCATTTACTGTACATCTTATTTTATTTACTATAGTTTGATTTAATCTTTCATTCAAGCCGTTAGAGAATGGTGTATTCACAGCTGAAAAAATTACTTTGATGTTATTCTCTGGCAAATATTGCTTAAATTCTCTTGAATTGATGCCTGGATATTGATCTGTCAAAATTATTCCAATCTCAACTGTCTCTAGTACTTTCTTTGTTAGTTTTATAAAGTCACTTGCATTCTGTGTTTTTTGAAGTCGTAATAAATGCATATCTTGTGTAGTGGTCTACTAAAAGATATAGGTATTTTTTTGTTGACCTAGATCCTCCAAAGCCACCGATAGTGTCTATTGACATTATCTCAAATGGTTTCGTTGTTGGTCCCAGTTGTGACATTAATCCAAAGTTTCCTTTACATCTTGATTTATTTTTTATGCATATTTCACATGTTTTACAAATATTTATTGTAAGGTTAGACATCTTTTATTTGTAATCTTTTATTTGTATTAAATTAACTATTTCCTCTTTGTTATCTTCTGATTCTAATACTGGGTTTCGGCTCAAACAGTCTGCTTCTACATTTTCCTTACCAGGTATATATTTTACTGTAAAGTCATATTGAGATAGGTAATATGTGAGGTCACCCAATTCTTCATCTGTCCTGCATTTAATATTCATGTTCTCTAGAGGTTTGTGATCTGAGTAAATAATGAATTGTTTGCCAATGAGCCAGTGTTACCAATATTTAACAGCTTCTTTTATAGCAAAGGATTCCAAATATATAGCCTTTTTCCGTTTTTGAGATTCATTCAGTTTTTTTGAGAAATATGCCACCGGATTTTTTTTTTTTTTTTTTTTATTGATAACGGACGGCAAACGAGCAGAAGGACCACATGATGGTAAGTGGTTACCTTCGCCCATAGACATCTACAACACCAGAGATGTTGTAGATGCGTTGCCAACCTAGAGGATACTGATGGTAGGGGGACAATGTGGTAGTCCGCTATCAGAACCACCACATTTTGGGGAAAGGATGGGTGGGAAAGGGGAAAATCTGGCTTACATGCCATCGAACCGGAACACATCATTAGATATTTGGCGGTTCGTCTTTGACATGATAGTGGTCGCGAGCCAGTCGGAGGACGAACCTCCTACCACCTAACAAAATTTATCTATCTTTACCGTCTAGTTTTGTCTGTTTTATTATTGCCCCATATACCCTCTAAAGATGCATCTGTAAATATTCTTATTGGAAAATCTTTGACAAATATTTTCAACACAGATTGAGAACA
>JAKGSA010001014.1:100590-118802 GCA_033558755.1 Philaethria dido | reverse complement strand
AAGTAAGTTTTTAAGAGCTGTGGTAACGTTAGTTGTTTTTTTAAAATAATTTAATAGGAACTGAGATAATATGACTGTCTAAAACCCCATCTAAATCCTCTTCAGAGTAATGTGATTATTTTATTATAAACAAAAGACACGTGCGTGAAAGAGAAAGAGATATCTGTCAAGAATATTTTTTATGAATGAAAAATGGAAGATCGGCAACGTATAATAGTATTTTAGTACTACTAGATAATACGTCATCGGTGCGTAATACAGAACGGTTAAAAATCGGGAATCGAAAATACTAGTCCTGCACCTAAACCGTAGACATGCCTTGATTGATATTAAGTGTACGGTTTCGTAGTATTGTACTCTACATGTGGTGGACCTAAATGTAAGATAAACATTCACACCCTGTATAAATTTATGATAAACTACACTCGTCCATTCTGCACAACTCTGCTTGTAATGCAGTCGCTCGGCTTGGTCTTCTGGTCCAAGTTACTTACGTTTTGGTCGCCGTCGACCGAGTTGCCGGCGACCAGTCGACAGTGTAATAGCTCTTATAATTTAGAAATTAACCAATTCAGCAACTATTAGGATAAATATAATTTTAACATAAAGTCAATTGACTACAGCAAAAATACCATTTGATAGATTTCCTCTTAAATCACATGAGCAACTTTTCTAGTAGTACTTTACTAGTTACTTTTCTAGTTTCTAGTAGTAGTTTTTTTGGTGGTAGGAGGTTCGTCCTCCGTCTGGCTCGCGACCACTATCATGTCAAAGACGAACCGCCAAATATCTTATGATGTGTTCCGGTTCGATGGCATGTAAGCCAGGCTTTCCTCTTTCCCACCTATCCTTTCCCCAAAATCTGGTAGTTCCGATAGCGGACTACTACATTGTCCTCCCCTTCTATCTGTATCCTCTAGGTTGGCAACGCATCTAGAACATCTCTGGTGTTGTAGATGGTCATGGGCAAAGGTAGCCACTTACCATCAGGTGGTCCTTTTGCTCGTTTGCCATCCCTTATCCATTAAAAAAAAAAAAAAAAAAAGTACAATTCTTACAAGTTTCATTAACAATAAAACAATATAAATTTTTATATTTTAAAAACGCTTACATATTATAACGACATGTTTTGTTTTACCAGAACGGGGTAGTGAAAATAATTTTAATTATATATTTCTTAAATTCATTCAAATTTAAGTAGAAATCAAACTTACAATCATACGCATATATGTAAAAATCAACAAAAAATCATATATTTTTCCACATACATTTTGATATGTAAAATGAGCTTGTAACTTAACTATCTATATAATAGGTATCTCAGTTTCATCCCACTCAAAGCTCAGTGCGGTACTTTAATTACCGATTCGTTTTGTATACGGTGAATCCTGAATATATTACGGTTGGGACATAAGCTTACTGCGCTCTACTGGTACTTATAAATGCAGTATTTTGTACATCAGTTTATTTTTTTTAGTGATTTTTTAAAGATGAGGATTTTTTTTACTTATAATGAATATATTGTACACTGTATTCGTAAGTTAGTGTTGAAATTCGATAATTATTGTAAAATTGTATGAAAAATAAAGCTATTTTCCAGATTCAGCCTTTTTTGCGTAGTATGAAATTGAGAAAGAATCTAGTATTAACACAATCCGTCCTCCACTTTTAACGCTATTGAAAATATAATCAAAAGTCACAAATAATTAAGACTTTATTTAAAATAGAAAACCTACTACCTACTAGATAAAATACACTAACCAAAGACTCATCAGATCCTTACTAAATTTTAATGGAACCACATCATAACTTCTCCTTTCAAAGTCGGTTAAAATAGCTCTGCGTCCAAAAAAAGTATTTGATTCAATGATCATAGACATATATTATCATAGATAAGATATATTTCATATAAAAAGCTCCAAGCAGGAAATGAACCCACGGCTCATAGGTTCTACAGAATCTTCTCTTTATATACTGCATCTCAATGGTATAGTAACGGCCAATTTGTTTTATACGCGGTGTATAAATTACATAGTTTGGGCAATTTGCGGTATAAATGCCTCTAAGCCAATAGTGTGTGGAAATTTTGGAATACGAGATTTAATTTTATTAATTGAATTACAGTATGGTGGAGTTGATTTGTACATGAAAGAACGATGGTTGTGAGTTCGAATATTAGTTAAGGCATTTTTTTATATGTTTTATCAGCTTGATATGTATCTATCTTTATATCTTTGTAAAGCAAACTTTGAAGTTAAAAGTATGCTTTTACAAAAAATCCCACTAAAAAATAAGAAGTAAACTTATATATATTACTGGTTTAAGCTTCACGCGGTATCCCGCATATAGTAGGGTAGACAGAGGGAACCTGAGAACCTAGTGTTAAGATTCTCCGTTCCCCACTTTCCGAACTAAGGCGTTGCGTGCTGAGTGGCGGAACTCAACGTCGCGCGTTGCCTTATTACCAAACCCAGGAAATGATGATATTTTACATTTCCTGGAGTGGAATCGGACCCACAACCTGTATCGTTTACAATTGCACGCTTATTCTTCTTTTTTCTAAGCGTGGGATGCTATATAATTTTATGCCAAATTCGCTCTCTTTCTCGCATAGCCAGACACAGAAGTTAATGTCATGACACTACGATCTCAACTTTCGGCCTAAATTTGAAACATTGCGTGCAGTTCACGGAATTACCAAATTGGACACACGAAAATTGATTTAAATATTATAATAATTTTCCAGAGTGGACATCGAACCCACTGTCATCGCCGCAGATTTATTCGAGTTTTAGGTCAGTATTGATAAGAGTTAAAAGAAATTATTTTTATAAAATAGCCTGTCGTGGCGCAGACGCACAAGCGTGTGACTGTAAACGCTACAGGTTGTGGGTTCGATTCCGACTCCAGGAAACGTAAATGTTTCGTATTTTCATTTTCTGGGATTGGAGAGAAATTAATAAGGTCCGAAAGCATCAAAAGCTCCTCATTACCACGGTAAAACATTTCATTACCACGGAAAGATACATAAATTAAAGCGAGCGAAGCCGTGGGAAACAGTTAGTATAACAATAACTAAATATTACTGGATATAAGTAATATTTTTAAGGGCACAATTCCATTTGACGTTCAATCAATTTCGATTATCAAACTGCAGTTTTAGAATTTAGGCCACAGTGTTGTCAATACTGTGATCGATGGAAGTTTTTTATATAGTATTTTAAAATATGCTTTTTTTTTTTTCAGTTTTATACTCTATCCTGCATAGCAGGGTAGACAGAGAGTGCTCTCTGTATATTTCTAGTGTCAAGACTCTCCGTTCTCCTTTTGCTGTGCGAATTCGAGATATACCATCATCTACTTTCATATAATTAAAATGTTGCTAACATTATAATATTTATATCCTAACTTATTTTGTAACACTGGTATTAACTTTCAACCAATTAACTAAAACTCAATATGGACAAATATTAGTTTAGTCTTACTATAGCCATAATCAAATAGCAAGAACAGTAAGACGAAATAAGTGACAAGGACTCCGGACCGGATGTAAAGAGGCCATCCGTATACCCACTAAAACCTCACGGTACTCCTCCTCTACCGCCACTGGCTAAGGCCCGCGGGAACTACCCCAATCATCCGTGGAAACCTCGGCGAACCCTCTGCCTACCCTGCTATGTGCGGGATACAGCGTGAAGCTATAAAAAAATCTTTTAACTTCAACATATCCGTAACTATAAATATATGTAGGACCTCAGCTTGCGATAAATATGTGTACCTTACACAAATATTTACACAAATAAGTAAATATTATACAACGATGTTCAATTTCAGATTTACAGCCGCAGTTATTTTTTGTTTAATTCATTTGATATATCGCGGTGGGATTCAGTATGTTGAATTGACAGTCACCTGTGACATGGGTGTTCTTTTAATCAATACTTTGATTAATGAACTGTTACTTATCATTTATTTTATATGTATTTTTATTTAACGCTTGTCGAGGCGCAGAGGCACAAGCGTGCGACTGTAAACGCGACGGTTGTGGGTTCGATTCCCACTTCAGGAAATGTTAGTATTTTTATTTCCTGCGTTTGCTAACAAGGCAAAGCACGGCGTTGAGTTCCGCCACGCAACACGCAATGCTTCAATTTGGCGGAAAGTGAGGAACGGAATTGTTGTAAGAGAACGGAGTGTCTTAACACTAGGTTCTCAGGTTCCCTCTGCCTACCCTGCTATATGTGGGATACAGCGTGAAGTTAAAAAAAAAAAGAATATGTATTTTTTACATTTTCACGCTTTATCCGGGATAACAAAGTAATCAGAGAGGGTCTAGTGTCAAGACACTCCGTTTTCTGCTGTTCACCCGAATTTAATTATTTACGTGTTAACTGGCGAAAGTGAGTCCCATGTTTAGTCATACCAGTGCAGAAAATGAAAATAATTAAAATATCATCATTAATCAAGTATTGGAATTGAACCCATAATCAACAGTGTCTACAGTTATATGATGTACCACTGCACCATGATGACCTCAAAAAAGTATCTATATATTTTTTTTAATATATACATACGTACGGACATGTATTCATACTATTTTAAGTGTACATCTGACAACTACACTGGATAGAATCAACAATTTACATCGCAAATGACTTGAAAATAAATTAAAAAAAACTACGCTTTAAAATAGAACACCTAGAGTATGTAGGCTGTAGAATACTAAGGATTTACACGTACTCGTACATACAAATCTATACTAACATTATAATAGGGAAAATGTGTTTGTTTGTCCTTCTTTCACGTCGTTATGAAACGATGTTAGGTCAAAACTTCCTTAATTTCACGCTTTATTCCAAGCGGGATAGTCGGATGCCAAATGATCAGTCATCAACCTCTTCATTCATGCCCTCCGGGAAGTCGTCATGCTTTTTACGTGACTTTCTTCCAGTATCGACGATACAAAGTATTCCAAGGTCAGGTTATGATTTTTGAGTGGAAATTTTTAGAGGGCTGGGGAGTGACATAAGCTACTTTTTATCGCGATAAAACATTTCATTTCCATAGGATGATCCATAATGATTTGTGTGTGAAGGCATCATACTCATTTTTTTACTGTGAGAAAATTTCTTACGGATACATATCCGGTTGAGGACTCGTTACGTGGGACCCGTTAAAACCTCACGGTACTCCTCCTCGACCGCTATTACCCGAGGCCATGGGAACACACCAGTCTTCCATGAATTCCCATGGCGAGAGCCTGCATGGTATGTCTTGGAGTTTCGGGGACCTTCGACAGTTTACTCGGAGTAGGGAGAGGAAACGACCAGTGCGTGCCTACTAGCGCCAAGAGACTAAGCGATCAGCTTTCCTAAGAAGGCATCATACTCATATATCATGTACGATAAACTGATTTTAATTTTTTAAATTTTTTTATATTGAATGAGCGAAAACGCAAGTAACAGCTAGTATGCTAGGAAAATAAAAATATCGGTTCATAGTTTTGCAATTTGCTCAATCCACTCAGCCTAATTAAATGTAATCAACATTTAACAAGTGCTTTACTAAAGCTCGAAATTCGACTGTAATTAATGCTTCGTTATTTTTTTAGTTCGATTCATTTGCTATGCAAAAAAAACCTCCAACGAGAAAAAAGTAGATTCTGGAATATAAGATAAAAAGATTTTACGCCATAATGATATAGGAACGTGACTGATTAAATTTGTCCAGTAGTTCCCAATATGTGTGTACAGACGAATCAACAAACACACAAAAAAATATATATAATATAAAAAAAATATGTATTCATATTCTGTTACTGTTTTTTTGTCAATGCTTATTATTATAATTATTTTTTTCTTTGCAACTTCACGTTTTTTCCCGCTTATCATATTCTGCTATCATAGTGTAAAAGAGAATCTAGTGTCAATTCACTTCGTTCGCCGTTTTTCATCTGAATTCGAGACATTTTGCTTCAATTGCGAAGCTTAACACCGTAAAATGTACAGACATACTTTTTTTTTAGCTTCACGCTGTTTCCCGCAAATAGCAGGATAGGTAGAGGGAAACTGAGAACCTAGTGTTAAGACACTCCGTTCCCCAATTTCCGCCGAATTGAGGCATTGCGTGTTGAGTGGCGGAACTCAA
Organism: Philaethria dido; assembly: GCA_033558755.1. NCBI lineage: Eukaryota > Metazoa > Arthropoda > Insecta > Lepidoptera > Nymphalidae > Philaethria > Philaethria dido. The sequence goes on along the minus strand of JAKGSA010001014.1, from coordinate 112,655 downwards.
CACCGCGCTTTATACATACTTGTTATAATAGTATAAATTAACTTGAAGTAGATTTGAATACGCAATCTCCAGTTACAGCTACCTCGTCACATACTGCTCTATATATTTTCCTCATTCTTTAATATTTTATTCATAAACCTATTTCCATATCAATATTACAGAAACTGAGCCCAAATTTATATTTATATAATGTTATTCGATTTTATCAAAGGCACTATTTTAGTTTGCCTTGAAGAGATCACTTGTAAGTGATACGCCTTTGCGTGATTCGGCTACATTGTAAGTCTTCTCTATACTAGAATATATTTTCAAGGTTCTCGTCTGTTTTGGCTGACAAGTTTTATTATCTATGCTAGTTTTATATAAGCTATTTAAAAAATAATAATAATAATTTCAGATATTGTTAAGCTGTCGCCTGTCGTGGCGTGCGATTGTAAACGCAACAAGTTGTGGGTTCGATTCCCACTCCAGGAAATGGAATTTTTCATTTCCTGGGTTTGGTAACAAGGCAAAACAAGGCAAATCGCCACTCAGCACGCAATGCCTCAATTCGACGGAATGTGGGAAACGGAGTGTCTTAACACTAGGATCCCTCTGCCTACCCTACTATATGCGGGATACAGCGTAAAACTATGTATGTATGTATGTATGTTACACAAAGTGCGGCGTTGTGGTAGGGTAGGCTAAGTGACTATGAATATCTTAATATATACTGAGTATCTTAATGCTAAGTTCTCAATGATTATCCTGCTATTTTAGAAAAGCGTGAAGCTGGTAAAGTTTTCGATATTTTGCTGGTAGAATTCACAGTTTCTTAGAAAATGAATATTCCTCAAGATTATAATTTCAAAATAAACAAGTATTTCATACTTACTAACGAATTGACCAGGAATAGTTACATAAAATAATTTCGTCATTAGTAGGATCTTTTCAAGTCTGACTAAGGGTATTTTAAAGGAGTGTGATAGACCCCTCACAAGGGTCCTAAGTCCCAAGCATTGCATTCAGCTCCTCTACCTGCAACGTGATGGGTACTCACATGGTAAATCCATGGGATGCTAAAAAATTCGTGTCATTAAATTCACTCATTGCGTGGTGGATACTACTCCTTTCCGTACTCAAAACTTTTTGACTAACTAGCATTTTGACTAATCTTAAGATGATATTAAAGAAGTAGTTTGTACTCAAATGGCTATTTCAAACTGCCATAACTAAATCAATTACTAACTAAGACGATTTAGGAGGACCTACATATTTACTTATATCATCACGTCTGAACTGCGCCATACGTATTTATGTAAGCTTAACTTATGTTGCGTTAACGACTTAACTGTAAGCAACAGCTTTGTACTATATCCCGAACAACAGTGCCAGAGTAAAGAGTTTCCATTCTCCACTTTGCGGCAGAATTGAAGGCATTGCATATTGAGTGTCGGAACGCCGCGGTTTGTCTTAGCAGAACGAAAAATAAAAAATATAGAAACATAATCATTTTTAGAAAACGTATAAAAATTTGAACGCAGCGGGATTCGAACCAGCCAGAAACCGTCCAAGAGCTCTGAACGCTAATAGTCTTGGTTCCTAAGAGAGTGATTAACACTTTAAAACTATCAAAAATATAATCATTCTTTTGAGTGGATTTTAAATCTATAATCACTCGCATCTATATTCAGAGGTACCACTGAGCCACGATAGCTCCAACTATAATTTTAAAAAAGAAAAATAAAAAAATATACCCACTATAAGATAAACATAACAAGCAAACCTTTAAATAAACACGTAAAGTGCTCAATCAAAAGTTATATTTACGTACTCGTATAGCAAGTTTGCCAGTTAATTTTATACAGATAACAAGATCCCGGTCGATATCGTTGGGAGCAGGACATAGAGTAATTTCCATATTCTCTTGCTAATTGCAATTTGCAACTATGTAATTAAATATGGGAAAGAAATGTAGATTAAGGCTATCATGGCACAGTGGCGCAGCGGTTTTCTGTTCGATTCCCACTTGCGCGAATGATTTTTTTTTGGCTTCACGCTGTATCCCGCACATAGCAAGGTAGGCAGAGGGAACCTGTGAAATGTGTGTTAAGACCCTCCGTTCCCCATTTTCCGCCGAATTGAAGCATGGCATGCTGAGTGGCGAATGATTATGTTCAATTTATTCTCATTTCCTTGCTTTGGTATTTAAGTGAGACGTTGATATACCAATATGCGGCGTTAAGTTCCTCCATTTAATACATGATGTCTCGAATTTGGGCAGAAAGTGGCGAACACAGGGTTTGTATATTTAATATGTTTTTATATCATTGTTTATTTTAAATAAAGCTTACAAGACAAAATGATTTAAATTCACGATGCAAGCATTCATAAATTGATCAGACACTTCCTAATTATACATCACTCATTCTCATCTTTACGCTGTTTTCCACATAGCAGGGTAGTTAGAGAGACAAATATATAAAGACATAAATATTACACACACTATTGTATGTTTGACATATACTTTTATACACAGATACATATATGCTGCTTAGATAAAATGTGTTCCACACATCAACAGGGTCACTACGTGTATTAAGTTTCCTAAGCTGTCATTAGAATATATAAAGAACAGCTACATGCTTTATCCCGCATAGCAGGGGGCAGTTAGGGACAGCCTAGTGTCAAGACACTCTGTTCACCGCTTTCCGTCCATTTCGAGATATTGCGGTGTCGGAACCAAACGCCGTGCTTTGTTTTACTAGAGTCGTACTGTGGCTTTTTTTAGCTTCACGTTGTATCGCACACATAGCCGGTAGGCCCTTGTTCTCTTTCAATAATTCCATTCCCTACTTGCTTACTGTGGCTTATGCTATATATTAAAGTTACTTATATATTAAACTATAAAACATTTACAAAAGCTACCGACACATTTAATGGCAATAATCTTCGCGTTCATTTCGCCACCGGAAGCGACATTCAATTTTGTCCAAACAAACCTGGAATGTCGACATCTTGAATTTAATACCAATTTTGGTTGCTTGACGAAAAAATATTTAGAACATTAAAAAAGAGAAGAAATTCACCATTTACAGACGAGTTTGGAGATTGCCCGGGATTTGCGGCCCAAGTGTAGGTTTAAGGGGCCCCATTAAGTTATTAATTTAAAAACGTATAAAAATTTGAATGTAGCAGGATTCGAACCTGAGTTTTTTGCAATCCGTCCATACCAGCCAATTAACTTATGTCCAATCGACCTACTTTTAAAGTCTTACATACTTGTTACAACACTAGAATGAAAAATAACTATAAATTGCATTTTATATTGCCATAGTGCCACGTAACGCACGACGTCTTGAGATCAGTCGGAAAGCAGCGAACGGAGTGTCTTAACACTGGGTTCTCTCTGACTCCCCTGCAAGACGGGAAAAAGCTTGAAGATATGTCTTCTTCTTCTTCTTCTTCTTCCTAGCATTTATCTCGGCTAGCCAGGGTCTGCTTTCCTACTCAACCTACTCCACTTTGCACGATCTTCTGCATCACGGGTGGTTAGTCCATTGGCTCAAAAAAAGCTTGAAGATATGTATTTAACACAAATAAAAATGAAAGTGCAACCACTAACACTAAGCGTCACAATACAATAAATACCAATCACAACTACCAGAATGATACTTGGTAGAACATTTAATCTTAAAACAAGTTGAAGATAACTAGGAGCTCTTCATTTACTTAAGCCAGTTAAGTCATGTCTGCCTGGAGCGGCATTATACAAATTGTAAACTCAAATACGCCTCGGGACCTAGCTCTGCGCTAATTGTATACGCTAGTGCTTCAAATTTTGTTTCACCTTTGTTCTTTGGGATAATAGTATTATCTTGTCGAAAACGTAAAAGTCAAAATGGGAGACAAGTTCAGTGTTAAGAGTATGGAGGTGTTTAATGATAAATGAATTGAGATATAAATAGGTGTAAAGCTTAAAGAACTTGGCATATTTACATCTTGAAATTTATTTAAGTTAATAAATAATTACTATTTTTTTTTTTTTATGCATAACGGATGGAAAACGAGCAGAAGGACCACCTGATGGTCAGTGGTTGGTTACCTTCGCCCATGAACATCTACACCACCAGAGATGTTGTAGATGCGTTGCCGACCTAGAGGATACAGATGAAAGGGGAGGATAATGTAGTAGTCCGCTATCGGAACCATCACATTTTGGGGAAAGGATGGGTAGGAAAGGGGAAACCCTAGCTTACAAGCCATCGAACCGGAACACATCATAAGATATTTGGCGGTTCGTCTTTGACATGATAGTGGTAGCGAGCCAGACGGAGGACGAACCTCCTACCACCAAACTACTGGGATACCCGACTCTTACGGGACGCTACCCAGCGGCGGAGGGGAATTGTATTCTAACTCCGTCCCCTCACAGGGAAATTACTAAATTAAAACTTAATGTTTAACTTACTTAGCTTCACGCTTTATCCCTAGTGGGGTTGTCAGAGAGATAATATTTAATGTAATAACTATTTTAAATACAGATACTTAAACGTTAATATCAGCACGCTTTTATCTAAGTTTAGAGTTATAGTCAATCTTATGTTAAATATAAATAGATCTTGAATTATGAAGGATTCATATAGTTCATATTTAGAAAACATATAAAAATTTGAACGCAGCGGGACTCGAACCCGAAACTTGAAAAACCCTGACGTTCGTTCGACGTTTGAGTCCCGCTGCGTCCAAATTTTTATACATTTTTAAAATATGTTTTTATTTTCTCAGTATGTGTGAAGTTTTACTTCAAAAATATTCATATAGTTCGTTTAATTTACTGTAGACTATATCGCAAATTGAACTTGACTGGACACGTTGCCGTGTCTATCAATAGTTACGATTTTTTTATATAAGAGAAATGGGCTCAAAATAAATACACTAAAAATCAAAAACTATTTGTCAAATCTTAAGTAATTTTAAACGGAACCACATCAGAAGCAATAGTTATCATATAAAAAAAGATCCATCAAAAAAGGGTCACCCAGTAAAAAGTTATGCTGTAACACATAAAAAATACAGAATCGATAACCTCCTTCTTTTTTTGGAAATCGGTTAATTAAAAAGTAATATTTTTTTAATTTCACGCAGTATTCCACTCATACAGGGTTAGCAGAAGGAACCTGAGAGCCTAGTGTTAGACACTCTGTTCTCTTAAGATTTCCGGTCCCCACTTTCCAGTAAATTGAGGCCAATTGACATTTAGGCTTTTATTTACTTGATCTAAAAGATCATATCTAAATCTATACTACTATGAAATCAAATTCAGGGATATCTATATATAAATACGTGAAGCAAAAACTTTGTACTCCTTTTTACGAAAACTAAGCGGAGGAGCATAAAATTTGGCACACTTATAGTTTATATAAAGTTCAGAACCGTTTTTTTTTAAATAATGCATAAAAAGTATATTAAATTAATAAAATAAATGTTACACACACAACCATAGTTTGACATTCACGCCTGTATAAAGTAACATATACATACATTGCTAAAGACAACGCGTTGTTAACGCGTCACTGGAGCCACTAGTATTCGTAAAAAGATAATGAGATTCGATACATATCGATTAAACTCAGAGTTACTATGCCGCGTTGATGTTTTTCCATATCAAAAGCATTATCGTATTTCAGCTTTCAATTCCCCTTCAAAGTCACAATATTCGTTGTTATCATAAACGTTACAAGAAAATCGTTTTTGCAATCAGTAGGGCAAAGGACTAGTATCTAAGTCGTTCGATTTTACGACTTCGGTACTGTTGAGTCAATGTATAGTCATTATGTTATATTTATTATATTTTTAAAGATTATTTTTCCGCATAGTAGGCAGAGAAAATTTAGTACCAAAACGGTTTTTTCTCCAGTTTCCGTTCTAATTTCAGACATTGCGTGTTGAGTGGCGGAACTAAACGCCGTGCTTTCTCCACCAGAAAGAGTAAATGAAAATAATTTAAATATATACAAATGTAGATCGAACCCACATCAATCGCTTTTACTGCCAGACGCTGTACTGCTAGGCAGTGATGGCCTCTAATATTTATTATAAAGTATCTACTACGATATACGTGCCATTACGTACTGTTGTGGCGCAGAGGCACAAGCGTGCGACTCTAAACACGACAGGTTGTGGGTTCGATTCCCACTCCAGGAAATGTTAGTATTTTCATTTCCTAGATTTGGTAACAAGGCAAAGCGCGGCGTTGTGTTCCGCCACTCAACACGCGATGCCTCAATTTGGCGGAAAGTGGGGAACGGAATTGTTGTAAGAGAACGGAGTGTCTTACCACTAGGTTCTCAACACTAGGTAGGCAGAGGGAACCCCCTCTGCCTACCCTGCTATATGTGGGATACAGCGTGAAGTTAAAAAAAAACGTAATGATTCTAAAATTATCTAAAAGAGGAAAACACTCTTAACAATATTTTTTCTCTGTCTGCTCCGCCACTTGTGTGAAATGCTGTAATGTTAATAAAAGTATATAAATATGAGTGATAATAAAGTAACTTGAATAATGCATACATACATACATAACTTCACGCTGTATCCCACATATTGCAGGGTAGGCAGAGGGAACCTAGTGTTAAGACACTCCGTTCCCCACTTTCCGCCGTATTGAGGCATTGCGTGCTCAGTGGCGGAAATCAACGCCGCACTTTGCCTAGTTACCAAACCCGAGAAATGAAAAATTCCATTTTGTGGAATCGAACCCACAACCTGTCGCATTACAGTGGCACGCTTGTGCCTCTTCGCCAGAAAAGGTGTAAGCTTGAATAATTATTATACAAAATTAATTAAAAAAATAATGATTACAATAGTTATTATATTTTGAAAAAAATATACTTATTGTGAGATACATACATAGCTTCACGCTGTATCCCGCATATAGCAGGTTTTCAGGTATTGTGAGGTAATAAGTCATTATTTGTATACTTAGAAAATATAATACTATTAGGAACATTGAATGAGGTAGTTTGAAATATTGAAAAGCATGTATGTAACGTGACAGGTTGTGGGTTCGATTCCCACTCCAGGAAATGTAAAATTTAGTATTTTCATTTCTTAAGTTTGGTAACAAGGCAAAGCGCGGCGTTGAGTTCCGCCACTCAGCACGCAATCCCTCAATTCGGCGGAACGGAGTGTCTTAACACAAGATTCCCTTTGCCTACCCTGCTATATGCGGGATACAGCGTGAAGTTAAAAAAAAAAGAAAGAAAAAAAAATATATGTAAAATGTACTCATAAAACCCAAAAAAAAAACTATATTAAGAAAGGACAGCGGCAAAAAGAGTATAAACCAAAAAAATGAAAATATTAAAAAAAATAGGAAGAATATGATCCTTCTCGTTTGCCACAAACAAAGCAAGGATTGTTGCAACAAATAAAAGTTTTCATCTGCAGTGTATGGTGTAACAGGGATGCGATATACGAAATTGCTAGGAAATTTTTGAGCATTGAGTGAAGGTTCATTGATTTGATAGTTCAAAAAAAATCTTGATACTTGAAGACTTATAATTAAGAATATTTTGACTTATTTTATAACAACATATTATGTTTCTTGATTTCCTAATTTTATATCTTGATTCAAAAAAGGAGGAGAGTCTCAATTCAACTTTACTTTTTGTCTTTTTTTTTTAACTTCACGCTGTATCCCGCCTATAGCGGGGTAGGCAGAGGGCACCAGAGAATATAGTGTTAAGACACTCTATTCTCTTTTAACAATTCCGTTCCCCACTTTCCGCGTTCGCGTGCGGCGTTGAGTTCCACCACTCAGCACGCAATGCCTCAATTCGGTGGAAAGTGGGGAACGGAATTGTTGAAAGAGAACGAAGTGTCTTAACACTTTGGTTCTCTGGTTCCCTCTGCCTACCCTGCTATAGGCGGGATACAGCGTGAAGTTAAAAAAACAAGAAAAGATTATTCTATATTTATTATTATTATGATTATTCTATGCTTCTACAGTTTTACCTGTTATATTATTACGAGTAGCTCAAAAACTATTTGTTAGATCTTAATTAAATTTGAATGGGACTACATTAGAAACATTAGCTATCGTATAAAAAAATAATTATCAAAATTGTAAGTGATGCAGTAACGCACATAGAAAAAAGTACAGTCGAATTGAATACCTACGCCTGTCGTAGCGCAGAGGCACAAGCGTGCGACTGTAACCGCGACAGATTGTGGGTTCGATTCTCACTCCAGGAAATTGATTTTTTCATTTCCTGGGTTTGGTAACAAGGCAAAGCGCGGCGTTGAGTTCCGCCACTCAGCACGCAATGCCTCAATTCGGCGGAAAGTGGAGAACGGAGTGTCTTAACACTAGGTTTCCTTGCCTACCCTGCTATATGCGGGATACAACGTGAAGCTATGTATGTATGTATGTATGAATTGAATACTTTCTCATTTTTTGCAATCGGTTAAAAAACCCCATATTGCCTTATCTCATCTAATATAATATGCTTCTCAGGAAACTCGGCATATAAATTACCAGGTTATGACGTCGTTTGATAAATTATTATGTCTGGAGTTTAATATGTACTGTGTAAATTTGATTTAGCTGCAATTACGTACCTTTAATACGTTATCGTGGTATCGTGGTATATTGCTGTACGAGTATGTCTGTTGTAGATTACTTATTGGTCTAACGAGAAAATAATATTTTTTAACTGATTCCAAAAAAAAGGAAGTTCGCAATTCGATTGTTGATGTATTTTAACCTACTTAGAAACAAAAAAGGGGGATTTAATTCAATTACAAAAATTTTAAAAATTTTATACTGGGTGAACCAGTTTAGATGGTTCTCATTTAAATTTAAGATCTGATGGATAGTTTTAGAGTTATTTTTTAAGTTTTAAAGTGAACTTAGGAAACGAAAATTCCACTCGAACCCGCGCTAAACTGTCCAAGCGGACTGACCACTAAGCCATGCGTTGGTTTCCAAGAGGCCCGGGTTCGAATCCCGCTGCGTTTTATTTTTTTACGTTTTCTAAATATGTTTTTCTTTAATAAAGTGTTAACAACACGATTAGGAAACGAAAAACATATTTAAACATGTTTTAGTTTTACAGTTATTCGTAATAATTTTGGTTCTTAGTGCATTGTAATTCATTCGTTCAACTTTTTTTCTAATAATTTTAAAATATTTAATAAACCAAAAAAGTTGGCTTCTTTTCTTAGTAACTTTTTAGAGCTAAATAGATTAAAAATATCACTTTAGATGAAAATCGAATATATAAACTCCAAAGCTTCACTGTAAGAAGTAAGCATAAGCCTGGAAATTAGGAAACTATTCATAAGTTCAAGATTATTACAGCTTCACGTTTTGTCCCACATATCAGGGTAGATATGGGCAACCTTGTCTCAAGACACTCTCATCTCCAAATTCAATTTCCAGCTAAAATAGAGATATTGCATGTTGAATGGCGGAATTCAACGCCGCCATTCTTACGATAGAGAAGGAACAAAAATATTTGAAACATTATAACTATCCCGAGTCGGGATGTAACCCACAACCATTAGTGTTTGGGCCAAATTTTAACCTACTGCGCCATAATGGCCTCGATTAATTACCAAGAAAATACCCTATCCCTTACCAAGTAATAAAATATATTAATTAAAATTCTTTGTACCAGCAAACAGTATAATATATTCAGACGCGGACGCCTCTACGCGATAACGTGGAAAATGGGAAAAATTTCTAGTGCTACATCTAGTGGAAGAGAAAAATGAGATTTATTTAAGAAAGCCTTCCCAAGCCAAGTAGGGCAGTGGGTCAAAGTTCATAAAGATTTTGACCGATTAGAGATTGTAAATTGCTAATTTTTTGGCATGGATGCGTTTCGTTTATGATATATTCGGTATTTTGTTGGATGAATGGAGTGTGTCATATATAAATAATATTAGATGCCTAGTTATATTATGGTTACACAAAATCTATATAAAATATAGTTTATAGGTTATTCTGATGAAATAGCCAATGTGCTATGTTACTGTAAGGTTTCATCTATTTGCGTTCAGTAGTTTTTAAGTGAAAGAATAACAAAGAACCATATCCATTCTCAGAAACTTTCGCATTGTTGCAGTAGGACACATGTTGGTTTAAATAATATTGTTATTAGCTGAAATTATCTTGTATGATTTGCATTGAACGCAATGCAAAAGTTCTAAATTTTAATAGCTATGGAGAAAAAAATGATGATTGTTATCAGGTTCACTTTTTTTCCCGTAAAACAGGATAGGTAGAGAGAGAAGCCAGTATGAAGAAACTGCGTTCTCTATTTTCCAGAGAACTCAGTGTCAAGACACTCCGTTTTTCATTTCTTGCGTGCAATCGGCACTTAAAGTTTAGCTTTATCTTGTCAAAGCGGGAAAATGAAATTAATTTGAGAAGAGAAGACAACTATTGAGTTTACAGCTGACTGTAAATATTTTTATACACAATCTTTCTATATTATATAAGCCTGTCGTGGCGCAGAGGCACAAGCGTGCGACTATATACGCGACAGGTTGTGGGTTCAATTCCCACTCCAGAAAATGAAAATATTAAATAATATTTAGTATTTACATTTCCCCGCTCTAGTAATATAGCAAAACGCGGCGTTAAGTTCCGTCAATCAGCACGCAATGACTCAATTCGGAGAAAAGTGGGAAACGGAAATGTTAAAAGAGTACGGAGTGTCTTAACTAGGTTTTTTTGTTCCCTCTGCCTGCCATGCTATGTGCGGGATGTAATGTGAAGCTAATTTCTATGGAAATGATTTATATGCATTTCGCAATAGTCTACCCCAAATCCTTTCATAATATTATCAAAGTATGGAATTTAACATGTTTTCTAAGCTTTTACACATACGATTTTATATATAAAAGTAACAAAAACATATTTGTGACATTGTTAGAAAAACAACCCTCTACATACGAATTGCAAATATTTTTCGGTGGTTACTTCGAGTTCGGGGGAAAGTTTGGCATCTGTCGAATGATAAACATTCTTTCTGTGGTATCTTGTTGTTTACTAGAAATTCTTATAGAATTGAATGTAAGTTTATAATATGCAAATATATATATATGTATTATATAACTTATATAGAATGTACTATTTTATTTTATGTCCGAGTCCGGTACATAGCAGAGTAAGCAGAGGTAACCTGAGAACCTAGTGTTAAAACATCCCGTTATCGTAAGATTTCCGTTCCCTACTTTTCACCAAAATGAAGCATTACCAGAGCGAGAAAATGATAATATTAAACAATATTAATGTAAAATGTTTAATATTTTACAAGGCAATGCGCGGCGTTGAGTTCCGCCACTCATTACGTAATGCCTCAATTCGGCGGAAAGTAGGGAACGGAATTGTTGAAAGTGAACGGAGTGTCTTAATACTAGGTTCTTAGGTTCCCTCTACCTACCTGCTATATGCGAGAAACAGCGTGAAGCTAAAAAAATTATAACAATTTGTAAAAATATATGTATAGTAGGCTAGCATAGTAATGGCAAGTACAGAGGACACATCAAAACAAAATATTCTTATGTATGGCTTATTTTAAATTTGATGCTATGATCAATATTTAAATTTGAAACTTGTTTTCTTTTGCTATAATAGCAAAAGTCTGTAAGTAAAAAAGTAGGTATATAAATTCATACTCATTGCGAAAAACCTTTTTTCACAGCTTCATGCTTTACCCGCATACCCGAGTAATAAACCCTCCGTTAAAACACTCCGTTCTCCTCTTCCAAATTCGTGTCCCACTGCTCCACAATAGTATTTCCTTACGAGATTAATATTCTATTCTAACCATACTTTCGTTTAATATAAAAGTACCTGTTTAAACAATAAATGAATACTTCTCAAGAAGAAAGTATCCGCTGCCAAATTGCGATGTACAATATTTAAGAACAGCGAGTACTGCAGTGATCTTGTTACCTCTGCGTCAGTCTTTCGTTGAAATTTAAGCTTAACAACATTGAAAGTTAAGACCCTTTTACATTATTGTAGTAAATATATATATATATATATATATATATATATATATATA